>JAXQQM020087067.1:0-307968 GCA_034641835.2 Pinus albicaulis
TTCGCTCATGTCAATTTACCTGAAGACTTATGCTTGTGTTGTGCCGGATTCTGCCTCCAATTTCGAATGGGTTCGGATTCAGTTTCGTTCTCACTTCGGAATTTCTCCAGAAATGCTTTGTTGTACTTCTTCTCAGGTTCAGGCAAATGATACATCTGCCTCAAATCTCCACCGTGAATGAATCAAGACTTCCCATCTCAAAAGAGGAAGGTTTCGTCTCACATTGGGAGTTCCTCAATTGCCCACCTTACTACATCCGTATATGGGAGAATTTGTTCCCGAGCTGCTATCCGATGAAGGAAAGAGTTGGCTAAGTCCTTTAAAGTACCTTCAGATTTTTTAGTCGTATCTACTGTGGCTTCTACTGTTGTCACTTTAGGTTCTTCAGCTTCTATCAAATTATAGGTACTTTGCCAAGAAATTTTGCCGAGACCTGAACATGTAGTATCAGATATCAACCCTTTCTTTTTATTTCCTGGATCAGTGATGGCTTGTCCCATGGCTGGCGAGGCGGAAGCGTTTGCAGTTTTCTTAGACTTCTTCCCCATTTTGCTTGTATCTATCAGCTTAGAATTCTGCACAGGAGAAAAATGAGCGTAACGTAGAGAACTGATAGTAAAAACCAAACACGGGGGGAAATATATTGCGTGATGAAGAATTAACTTAATGATGCTATGGATTCAATCTGAAAAAGATTTTAAACTTAATATTTCATTAAATGGCCACAAAAACCCGTCAATCATTTAAATATCCATCACGTCGTTTATTGTTGAAATGATTTGTTTAAGCGTGCCTTGGCCGTTTTGGCGGTTGGGCGCAGGTGAATCTTCATTATAAAGATAAGAATTTTAATACGAATTAATCGTAATATCCCCGTTTTAACAGCTTTTTCGAAGTTTGTGCTTTGGCTTTATTGCATCGCAGACGGGGAAGAAACGCGCTTTTCTTCAAGCTTAGCATCTCTAGAATCTTACGACGCTCGATAGCGATATCGCATCGCATCGGGAGTATTGACTGGGGCTCTTGTTAAAGCATGCATGGTTGTATTGCCGATCGCCGATTGCGTGTTATCGCATCGGAGCAAACCAATGGTTCCTTAAGTTATGTCTCCTCTGTCATTGCGATATGCGATCTTGCGATCGCTTTATCGCAATGATAAAAGATTTAATTATTTATATCCCAAGGCCATTATTGGTTTGTCAAAAAGGTTTTTTATAATGTTCTTTATTTCATGTTCGGATCTTTTTTTGAATAATACAAAAAAAGATACCATTTTAAAAATAAAAGGGACCCATTTCATATTATAGTGTTGTGAATAAAAATTATATGAAATGGGGGGTTGTTGTAGAGGACAACAATTGGCGATTCGCTGGAAGAACCAGTTATCTCTGAAAAGTATGAAAATACTTAAACTTTTTCAAAATAGAGTTTTAATCAAAAAAGAAAATTCTAATATAACTACGTATATATGCATTCCGAATAATATGAAACTATTTCTTGCTAATTTCTTCTCTTTGTTTAAAATTCGATACATTCTAAGTTTTTAATAGGCCTTTATTGGTTTATAATGATAAAACAGAAAACTTTTCCAAAGCAGCTTTTTGGTTAACTCGTTTGTCATAGGTAGAGCCTCTGCTGCCAGTAAACGTTCATAGTTCCGACAGGGATACCTTTTAACCATGTTATTGTCCATTATCCCATCCATTTGAGAGTATGATTAACAAAACGAATTCAAAATATGCTTTCATATTTTGTATTTCCTTTTATTTTTCTGTTATTTTCTAAGATAAAAAGCCATTGTCCTGGTTTCGTGGCCAGCTGTTTGACAATGCCATTCACTAGTAGTAATCTAACCGAACAAGCTGGCTCGTTATGAGACCCCTTGTCTTATAATTCTAAGCCATTACCCTGTTTTGGTATGCAGTATTGGTAATGTCGGTTAAACTATTTCCCTATGATCATGGTAAGTAGGCTTGTAATAAGACCTCTTATCTTTTATATCCAAATTCTAGAATTACACTCTAAGTAATCATAAACTTTTGGTGAATGGGATGGACAATTTTCTCCTTAAGAGCAAATGGATGACAGGGTAAGAGTTGAAGATGCTGAAATTGGATTAGTTCCTGTTTTGATATTGATAACCTTTTAGTTGACCAATTTAAAAACATAAAATGATTTTCAATACTTCTAAACTTTTTAAGAAAAGTTGGCAAAAATTGAAGGGTGGCTTCAGAATGCAAATATACCTAGTTTCCTAGAAATTGTTCATCTTGTTCAAGACTTCTATTTATTTAAAAGTAAATATCAACAGTTCTTTCTGTTGAGCAACTTTTAAATACAGCAAAGGTCAAAATAGAAGATACCTTACAACTTTATTTCCTAATGATCCTTCTAAAAAATTAAATCCTACTTTTAGAACTAAAGGAAAGGAAATACCTCTCAATCAAGAATTTCTTTTAAGATGGTGCTTCACAATGTGAAGCCTCCAGAGAATCCTTCTTTCCGTTAGAGCTGTAACATGAATGTCGAATGGCCTATCTTTTCACAGATTTGAAATGGCCCAAGCCACATTTTCTGGAACTTGGTGTGTTTTCCCTTGTCCTCATGGGCTTTGTCCCATTTCAGAACTAAATCGCCGACTTGAAACTATTTTGGACCGGATGAAATTGAATCAAAGGATGATTTAATAATTTGTTGATGTTTTGCATGAATAACTTTGGCTTCTTCTCTTTCTTCTTCTAATTTTAGAATCTGATCATGTCTAAGTTGAATAGAAGAAGAAGGGCTTTCCTCAATAAACTGAACTAGGGCTAGAGAAGGAAGCACAAGATTTGTTGGTAGCACTGCTTCTTTTCCATACACAAGGTTAAATGGAGAAGAACCTATGGAAGCCTTTTGTGTTATCCTATCAGCCCATAGTGCAAATATTAAGGATTTGTGCCATTTTTTATGATTCTGTTCGATAGTCCGCTTAATGATTTTAATCAGATTTTTATTTGTGGATTCTGCTAAACCATTACCCTGAGGATAGTAATTAGCAGAGTATTTCAATTTAAGCCCTATTTTAATAGCGAAATCGAACATAGCATTGCCTGAGAAGTAAGATGCATTATCAAAAACAAGAGCATTTGGGACACCAAACCTGGTAATGATGAATTGGTCTATGAATTCTATAATTGCCTCAGAATTTGTTGTCCTTAAAGGAATCGCTTCAACCCATTTAGTAAAATAATCAGTAGCAGTAAGGATATACTTATGTTGTTTGGAAGAATGCGGAGAAATTTCTCCAATGATGTCCAATCCCCATTGCTCAAATGGTTGTTCAATGTTGACTGGTTGCAAAGGGAAAGCTGGCTTTCTTTGTCTTCCGCTAGAAGTTTGACAACTTCGGCATCTCTTCACATATTCATGAGCATCTCTAAACAGGGTGGGCCAATAGTATCCAGCGTGGATAATTTTGTGAGCTGTTGTGTCAGCTCCGAAATGTCCTCCTGCTGGTCCATCATGTAATTCCTGCAAAACCTTTTGTGCTTCAGGTTTTTCTAGGCATCTTAATAAGATTGAATCATAATTTTGCCTAAAAAGCACATCATCAATAATTGTGAAATTCTTTGCCTTAAGTCTAATGGCCCTTTTGTTTTTGTAAGACATGTTAGGAGGTGCATATCCATTTTTCAAATAAAAGATCAGGTCTGCATATTGTGATTCAGAATCTATAATACTTATCTGATTGATTTCTTCGATATGTTCTGTATCACCTGATTCTGGAATGTTGGATGCTCCTGCCAATAACCTGCAAAAAACCTTGACCTCTCACAATCTTTGGCCGGCTTGATTTCCAAGTCATACCTTGAAGTGCTGTAACCCAATTGGCCCTTTTTTCACCTAATTCCCTTTGAATCAGTAATTGTCTTGCTGCAGAAGAAGGAACTATAACCTTTGTATGAGCTTTTAAAAGGAATGGCCTATAGTGTTTAATGGCTTTGTATACAGCAAAGGCTTGTTTTTCAACTTCGGAGTAATTTAGTTCTGCACCCTGGAAATTTGAACTAAAAAATGAAATCGGTGCTTCCAAGTCGTGATCATTAATCTGAGTGAGTACCGCTGCATAAGATGAATCAGATGCGATAGTATACAATGTGAAATGATTAGAAAAATTGGGAGTGTTTAAAGCAGGAGCATTGATTATTGATTGTTTGATTAAATCAAATGCTTCCTTTTCCCCAGATCCCCATTTAAACACTGAATTTTTCTTAATCATGGTTTGTAATGGTAAAATGATGTGAGAAAAATCGGGAACAAATCTCTTGACAAAGTTGATCTGACCTAAAAATGACTGCATGGATTTTTTATTATGAGGAAATGGGATTTCAGAAATTTCTTTAATCCTGTCAGGATCACTATAAATACCATCTTTGGAAACAATAAAACCCAGGAGCTTACCTTGATCAAGAGCAAAGAAAGATTTTTTAGGATTGAGTGAGATACCATATCTTTTGCAGCGTTGAAAAAGTTGATTTAAGTCACACAAATGATTGGATCTCTTTTTAGAAAATACAGTAATATCATCTAGATAGACAACTACTGTTTTATTAATCAATCCTTTGAAAGCGATATCCATTGCTCTTTGGAATGTGGCTCGTGCATTAATAAGTCCGAAAGGCATTTTCCGATAAGCATAAGTTCCCCATTTTGTTCTTAATGTAGTTTTAAGTCTGTCATCAGGATGAACCAAAACTTGGTTATATCATGAAAAACCATCTAAAAAGGACATTAATTCAGAGCCCGCTACTGATTGGAGTATCTGCTCCATAGTAGGTAATGGGAAGTTATCATTAAGGCTTGCTTTATTCAGATTTCTGAAATCTATACAAATCCTAATCTCGCCATTTTTCTTTCTGACGGGCACCATATTAGAGACCCAGTTTGAGTGTCGAACGGGAAAAATGATCTTAGCTTTCAAGAGTTTATTGAGTTCTGATTTTGTTTGACTCTCTAAGTTTGGATGTATTTTCCTTAATTTCTGCTGAACTGGTTTCTGATTGGGAAGCATTGGAATGGTATGCTGGATAATGGTTGTATCATACGTCTTTAGATCATCATATTTCCAAGCAAAAACATGTTTATGTTTCTTTAAGAGTTTAATGAATGCTTCCTTTTGTTCTACAGAAAGTCCTAATCCTAGATTAACGTTTTGAGGATTTTGTTCAGTGCCAAGGTTTACCAATTCAAACCTTAAAGTAGAGCTTTGGAGCTTTGGATTGGTCACAGGTTTAAATCTGTCTTTAATATCATAAAGATCCTCAAGCTCACCACAGTTTTGGAATCGAATTTCTTCGGATTTACCTTTTCATTTGAAGATCATGTTCGCTTCCTCAATGATCCGTCATCATAGACTTTTCGAAGCTAAAATTCAAAATGTCTTCATCGTGGATTAAAAACTCTCCACTAGTGACATTGTCGAATTGCCGGCCTAAAAAGTAATTCTATTGAAAATCTATCTGGGCTATAATCTTCGGAGGGTATGAGTCTGGAAGCAACATTGGCTAGCAAGTCTGCTACTAAATTTTGAGACCTAGGGATAGAAGAAATATTGAAGGCAGAAAAGTGCGTGGTGAGTTCTTGTACCAGCGACTGATAATGCTTGAGGTGATTTGAAAGAAAATGAATTGTATTTCTCACCTGTTTGACAATAATTTCAGAATCGCCGAATACCTTCAAATATTTCACTTTAAGGCCAATTGCTTTATATAGACCTTGGATTAAGGCTTCATACTCGGCTGTATTGTTTGTGCATTCAAATTCTAACCTACAGGACAACATTGTTTTTTTTCCTTGCGGGCTAACCAAGATACACCCTGCTCCTGGACCTTCGTTAGATTTGGAGCCATCAAAATATAAAGACCAAAATAAAGAAGTATTCACAATCTTATTTACAGTTTCCCCAGTATCATTAAAACATCTTGACCTATCAGTTTGTGAATAGTTTTCAATCTGTGATGTTAAACTGTTTACTGAGAAAGGGGATGGTTGGGGAGTGAGATTTCCAAAAAATGACTCTGATGAATAATTTCCCAAGATGTTGTTATCAAATGCAATTGGTTGATTTTCCTGTTCAAAATCTGTTACAGTATGGGTCATGTGTTCCTCTCGATTGATTTTTATTTGATTTGGCTTTCCTTATAGGGTAACCACATGTCAGACCAATCTAGGAAATATACCCATGGAGCTTCTTCGCATCAATCCCTACTCAAAATCAAACCATAAAATTCACAGGTATACGTATTCAGAAGATATCACCTAAGTTTGAACTACCCGTGGATCAGCTGCTAACCTGATAGTTACAGAGTTAATCTCTCCTAAAAACTGGACCTTGGTTCTATCTAACTATACAATATGTATGGAAGAATTTTGGGGTTCTATGTTCAACTTGGAACAAACTGAAGCTGGCATTATATTGGATGATGCCCCTGAGTCAATCAAACAATTGTGTAGGTTTCTGTTGTAGATCTCAAAGGTCAAAAGGAAGGGTGGAGTATGCGAATTCGATCTATCTCCAATCAGGACTGAATCAGTAGCTTCTATTATACCAGAAGGTGGTTGACCCGAATCATTTGCAGCTTTAGCAATGGGAAGAGGTGAAGAGGGAACAGCATTCAATTCTTTGAGAAGCAATTTCTGCTGATGTTTTAATTTGCTAAGTTCAAACATAGTAATGTTTTGCCTTAGTTTTCTTCATATCATCAACAATATTGTAATCCATTGAATCGGATACTACTAATGTTTTGGATGTTGGAGGAGTATTTGAAGTTGAAGGTAGGTTTTGGGGGACTGCTGGGGGTGATTTCTTTGTAGGTACTTTTTCCTTTGTTGTAGCAGCACCTGCACTCCGTTTCTTTGAAGTTGTCTAAACAAGTTCGGAAGTACCTTTACTCCTAGTAGAGACAGGAAAAGCTTCTTCATCATTATCTGTATCGGAGTTGGGCTGTATGAAATCCCACATGCCATGGCATTCAACAATTTCCTCTTCATTATCAGTTAGTGAGATTGTTTCCTCTTCTTCTTCTTCTTGATGTGAATCTGCATAAGATATGATATTTGGTGGTTTTGATTCAATTTTCTTATAATTCTTAAAGGGCCTTTTGGTTGAAGTTTCAGCTACTTGTTTCTTCATTTCAATCATTTCATTTGACATAGTCTTGAGGACCTTTTGGAGTTCTTCCATATCATATGGATCTTTCGAGATTTTCTTCTTTGAGTCTTCTTTGAATGAAACTTTTTTGGTTTTTCTTTCCTCACGAGCTGCTTTCTTTTCTAGAGCATTAATACGTTTTTCCACAGCAAGTGCTTCTTTCATGTTTTCAGCAAGTGTTGGTTTTGCGGCCCTGTCTACAAAAATAGCTATATTGGCAGGTAGGGCAGTAATATACCACTCACTTCTTATTTGTTCACTTGGTTTGGAAGTCGTTGGGATTTTATTCAAAAGTTTATTGAAACGAGCATTAAGTTCTTTAATGGGTTCCCTATGCTCTATCCTAAGATTGGAGAGATCATTTATTAGTGTAGCTAAAGATCTATCGTCTCCATACTTAGTGAGAAACTGTTCTTGGCAAATGTCCCAACTGGTAATAGAATCAGAAGGCAGGGAAAAATACCAGGGTCCTGCTGATCCTTGCAATGTATAAGGAAAAAGCCTAACAACGACATCTTGCCTGCCATTCTCTTCAAATTAACTCGCTAACATGAAGTTATTGATATGTTCTCTACCTGGGTTCCACTTCTCTTCGGATTAAACTTGGGGTAGCCATTTTTCAAAGAGACTGTAATGCATGTAATGAGTGCATATTGACGCACTGTGTCCGGTCCATGGATTCGCCATTGTAATACCAAGTGGTGGATGATACCGTTGTTGAAATTCCAGATGTTTGGGAAGGAATTGATGTTGAGGAGTGAGAAGTTTGAGATGTTGAAGTTGCAAGTTCCTGTGAACAACAATATGTAATGAGGGGAGTGTATTTGTTGGATTTGACCGGGGAAGATGAGTATGGAGGATGTGGATGGAAAGTGCTTCACTCGTCGAATCTTCGGTTTTTCTTGCCCTTTTTCTTTAGGTAAAGGGAATTCAGTAGGTTCAATACCGAGCTTCCCACTCTGAAGTCTAGTGAGAGGGTGAGGTAGATTGAATTTGTGAAGTCTCACTGCTTTGAGATAGCTCAGATTTCTGTGGTGAAATCGAGACACTCTGAAGTTTATGGATGAGAGACTGAACTTCAGGAGATTCAAGACTTAATTGTTCTGGAGTATGGTGGGTACGACAGATAGTAGATACCTCTTTTTTTGTTTGGATGCTGAAGAATCGCATGCAATTTGGAAGTACGAGGTGATATGGAGGGAGAATTACTCTGTATCGGCTCATATCAGGTTTGTTTCGTTATCTGCGCTGATGGCCCTCTTCTGTTGCCAAAATGTTAGGATCCTCAGTACCACAACAACACTGGGGGATAACCACCCGGTCCGGACCTTAAACAGCTCCTTTTCCATTTGGGATGGTGGCTCCGACTGGATATAATGGGACCAATTTCCCGATAAAGAATAGAAATGGGTGAATGAGTGATAATAAGTGATAATGAATGGAGTATTTAATCTATAAACAACAAATATAAATGACTATAATATCCCGGGAAGTTTCTATTCTTAAGTGCAACGTTTGATGATCTATGTCATTTACAGGCATATAGATGACACTATTCAATAAACAAAGATATTCATTTAAATAATAATTACTTCATTCAATTAGTTGAATGAAGTAATTGATAAAATATTATTACACTTATCTCAATTTATATCATTGACATATATATGATTGAAAGAAAAGCATACCATAAACATCCAATAGTGGAAGGAATACGTAAATACTATTGAAACACATACAGAGCATATCCAATGATAGCAAAAGTAATCAAACAAATTAAATTTATATAAAAGAAATGGATCTTGATATTGATAATAGTACCATATGAGCTTCAAGTCCTTCCTCAATATCAATCGCTATTTGAGATTCTTCTTTCAACGCAAAAATACTTGCACACAAAGACAGTAGTGCACATTTGCATAAAAGCTTCCTTGTCAAAATTAGAATAATTGGTCGAAGAAAATGCAAAAATACACTAAGTAATGTGAGTGTAACTGCATTTTAAGCTATGTGAAATTTTCTACCTTTTCTAAATGCAATGAAGTATCTATAAATACTAATTCTATCTAAATATCTAAGAAACTCTAAAAATCCTACTGAATTATATCATACGATCTTGAATATCTCCATCATGGCACCGGGTACCAAGGCATGACCATCACTTAGGTCGCTCATTTCTAATTGAAATGGGTAAATTGCTAGCATCGACCATTGGTGGTCGGTTAAGGCGAGAATTGAGTTGGGCATCATAGGTGGCATCCTGTATTTCGGGAATGATGCATCCGATTGCATCTGAGAGGCATTTGAGGGCGTCTCTCTGGCTGTAAGGTTTGACTAAGAACATCCAATAGGTGTCCCATGTCAAACTGTTAATTCCTGCGATTAATCTACCAGTTTTCTCCAGCTCTAGGTAACATGACTGTTCCAATGTTTTAGCTGATGTCAATTTACCAAGACTTATGCTTGTGTTTTGCCGGATTCTGCCTCCAATTTCGAATGGGTTCGGATTCAGTTTCGTTCTCGCTTCGGAATTTCTCCAGAAATGCTTTGTTGTACTTCTTCTCAGGCTCAGGCAAATGATACATCTGCCTCAAATCATTAGCTTGGAATGAACCGAAGACTCTCCCATCTCTGGTGCAGAAGGTTCTGTCTGTGATTGAGAGTTCCTCAATTGCCCACCTTACTACATCCGTGTATGGGAGAATTTGTTCCCGAGCTGCTATCCGATGAAGGAAAGAGTCAGCTAAGTCCTTTAAAGTACCTTCAGATTTCTGAGTGGCATCGACTGTGGCTTCTACTGTTGTTGCTTCGGGTTCTTCAGCTTCTATCAAATTATAGGTACTTTGCCAAGAAGTTGATCTTCGACTGCTAGAATATGTAGTAGCGATATCAATCCTTTCTTTTGTTTCCCCGATCGCTGATGGTTGCTCTATAACTGGAGTTGGTAAGGCTGAGTTTGACTTTTCCCATTTTGCTTGTATCTATCAAATACTAGAATTCGCACAGAGAAAAAATGAGCGTAAATTTGCAGAACCGATAAGAAAACCAAACATGGGGAAATATATTGCGTGATGAAGAATTAACTTAAGGTTGCCATGGATCCAATCCGTAAAAAGATTTAGACTTACTATTTCATTAAATGGCCGCAAAAAACCTGTCAATCATTTAAATGTCCATCACGTCGTTTATTGGTGAAATTGATTTGCTTAGCGTGTTTGGCCATTTTGGTTGTGTTGGGCGTAATCTTCATTATAAAGATAAGGCTTTTAATACGAATTAATCGTAATATCCCCGTTTTAACAGCTTTTTCGAAGTTCGTGCTTTGGCTTTATCGCATCGCATCGGGAAGAAACGACGCTTTTCTTAGGTTAGCATCTCTTAGAATCTACGATCGCCGATAGCGATATCACATCGCATCGGGAGCATTGACCGGGGCTCTATGTTAAAGTATGCATGTATTGCCGATCGCCGATTGCGTGTTATCGCATCGGTGCCAACCAATGTTTCCATAAGTTCTGTCTCCTCTGTCATTGCGATATGCGATCTTGCGATCGCTTTATCGCAATGATAAAAGATTTAATTGTTTATATCCCAAGGTCATTATTGGTTTGTATATGGAAAAGGTTTCTTGTAATGTTCTTTATTTCATGTTCAGACCTTTTCAAAATAATACAAAATTGATACCAATTAAAAAGTAAAAGGGTCCCATTTCATATTATGGTATTATGAATAAAAATTATATGAAATGGGGGGTTGTTGTAGAGGACAACACCAGTAAAAACCAGCCCTTAAGATTTTGTCTGCAGTTGATTTCCAGTAGAGATGTCCTCCACAATCCCCTGCATGAAATTCATTAAGAACTTTATCAGCTTCATCTTTTAATAGACAATTCAATAAGATTCCTTCATGATTTTTCCAAAATAGAGTGCCATCTAAAATACAATATTTCAAAGATGTCATTTTCAAAAATCTTCGCTTGGTTCTGGACAACCCTGGAGGAGCTTGCAGGTTTAATAAAACATGAATAATATCAGTGTACCAGGGTGAATCTAAAAAGGTTTGACTGATCTGTGGAGTCGTCATCTCCTGTTCGTTATCCAGTTCATTAATGTCTAAGGCTTGGCAATTAGTTTCTGTCATGAGTTGAGCGAAACCTTGACCTTTTATGAGTTTTGTTGGTTTAATCTCAATATCATATTCTAATATGGTAGCTATCCATTTACCCCTTTTTCCTTCAATACCATCTTGAGTCAAGATGTCTTTAACTACTGCATTAGGCACATAAGCTATCACATGAGAATATAATATATATACTCTGAAATCTTTAATTGCTTTTACCAATGCAAAAGCCTGTTTCTCCATAATATTGTATTTCAAAGATGCATCCCTAAGTGCTTTACTAAAAAATGCTATTGGTTTTTCACACCCTTGATCATCTTTTTGTAGTAAAACAGCTGCAATTGTATGTTCATAAGCAAATGAAAAAATAATGAAATCTCTATCAAATTTGGGACTGGTAAGAACTGGTGTTCTTGTTAAAGCCATTTTTATTTCTTCGAATGATTGTTTGGCTTCTACAGTCCAGTCAATGCTTGAATCTTTCCTCAACATGTTAGTAAGCAATCTAAGTAATTCAGCTAAACTGGAAATAAATCTTCTCAAGAAATTAATCTTTCCTATGAATGCTTGCAACTCTTTTATGTTTCTGGGATGAGGTATCTGCAAAATTGTTTGTATTCTTTCTGGATCAATCTTAATGCCATCTTTAGAAATAATATGGCCTAAGAGCTTTCCTTCTTCCAAACCAAACAATGACTTTTTAGGGTTTAAAGAAATCCCATATTTTCTGCATTTTATAAATACTTGCCTTAGATGATCTAAATGTTGTTGATCTGTTTTGGAAAAAACTGTTAAATCATCTAGATAAATTACCAGAAAATCATGTATTTCTTTAGCAAAAGCAATGTCCATTGCTCTTTGAAATGTAGCTCCTGCATTCTTGAGTCCAAATGGCATTTTGACATATTTAAACATAACCAATGGTGTTGTAAATGTTGTTTGATCTTGATCATCAGGATGAACCAGAATCTGGTTATACCCTGAAAATCCATCCAGTAGAGATATCCTAGAAGATCCTACTACCCTTTGTAGAATATGGTCCATTTTAGGCAAAGGATAGTTATCTTTTAAAGAAACTTTATTCAAATTCCTTAAATTGACACACAGTCTAATTTCTCAAGTTTTCTTTCTTGTTGGTACCAGGTTAGAAACCCATTCAGAGAATCTAATAGGAGCTATAATCCCTGCTTCAAACATCCTTTTAATTTCCTTTTCAATTGAAGGTAATAAAACAGGATTTATTCTTCTAAGCTTTTGTTTAAAAGGTTTCTGATCTGGTTTCAAAGGTATAGTGTGTTGAATTATGGATGTATCATATGCTTTAAGGTCTTCATAACTCCAGGCAAAAACGTCCTGGAATTCCTTTAAGAGTTCAACATATTTAACCTTTTGATCTTCTGGTAGAGATTTGGATAACTTAACCATTTTGGGATTTTCTGGGGTTCCTAAGTTACACTCTTCAATATCAGCCTTAACAGGTTCCATTTTAGGTCTGAATGGAATGTCATTTGAATCAAAAATATCTTCCAAAGGAGTTAAACCTTTGGGCAAATGATTGTCTTTCAAATTGATGATTTCAGTTTCATCTTCTATGATCTCATCAGATTCCATGTTTTTCAAATCCTGCATGTCTTTTTCTGTGAATGTGGTTGGGTGCAGCATATGAATTGCATTCTCTCTTGAAATATCTATTTTTGTTCTTTTTCTTGATCAGATTCACTAATTGTTATGTCCTCATCTATATTACAGTTAGAAAACTCATTTTGAAGTGTCAAAAAACTATTGATTTGATTATTATTTACAAATACTTGCCAATTCAAAAGATTGTCCGGTATAGCAGGCCTATGTCTAATCTCAGCTAAAAACTGATGATTAGGATCAAAAGGTAATTTACATGTACTAGCAAACATTGCGAGACTGTGAGCATGCAAATTTTGTTTCCTGGGAATCTTGGCAAGTTGAGCTTGTAGAAAGGTGTTGAGAATTTCTACAACTGTTTCTCTGTATTGTTTCAATCTCATGTCTTTTGTTGAACATTCTCCTTTAATTTGTTGAATAATTAGCTCGGAATCTCCTATGATTGATACTCTGATAGCTCCTAACTTCTTGACATGTTTAAGCCCTAATAAAAGAGCTTCATACTCTGCCATGTTGTTAGTGCATTTGAAATTCAACCTATAAGCATGACCTTCAGCATGATTATTCTCAACATTATGTAACCAAACACCAGCTCCTGCTCCTAATTTATTCACTGAGCCATCAAATTCTAAATGCCACAGAATTTCATGTTCATAATCTTCATCAATTGTTTTAAAATGTTTCTTGATAGGAGCTAGTTGTTTAGTTTTTTCTGATATTTCTTGATCATCTGGTGTTTCCTTGCTTTCAGAAATCTCTTCAATCTTCACAGTAGTTTTGTTTGTAGTTTCCAATTCTGGAGCTTCTATTTCAGTGGGAAGATCCAATTCAGCATTGTATAAAATAAAAGAGTCCATATCAGAATGTATAGAATAGACAGGGAATTTTTCAGGCTTCTCATGGCTACTGACTAAATATTTCATCAATGTCTCTCTGTAAAGTCTTTTAGGTTGACCAAAAACTGAAATAGTGGCATATGACATGTCCAGTTGAATAGATCCTCCAAGTTTAGCACCCCAGGATCTAGACAACAACATATCATATTTAGGGGGGATATCAGCCACTACTATATCCATCAAAACAGACTTAGCAGGATATTGCACCAAAGTAACACACAAATCTTTAATCAAACCTAAACATTTTACCTGACTAGAATCAAAAGAAAACAAATCTTTGTACGGTCTGGTAATGTCTAGATTTAATCTTTCCATCACGGCTTTGGGCATCAAATTGTGGGATGCTCCAAAATCCAACATAGCATTGTGGAGTATCTTGTCATGAACATTCAGGCTTACATAAAATGGAGGAGTTCCTCCACTTTCTGGTTTGCCATTTACCTCGGGGCCAAAAAGGAGTTTGGGTTGATCATCAAGAATATTTACTGAATCATCCAATCCAGTAATGTTAATGTTTAGAGATTTACTAATTTGACTTCTATAGACATCATGTTTAGCCAATTCTGATAAAGGAACAGCTATCTTTAGTTTGCCTATTTCAGCCTCTAGATTGAAAGGTTTTTCTGTTTGAGTTTTAGTGTTTTGCACAGTTGTGTTTTCTCTATTTTTTGGGTCTTCAACATTTTTCTCTTTTTCATGAGTGAAATTTTGATTTGAAGGTGTTTCTGAACTAACTTCTACTGTTTCTTCTACATTTCCTACAGGAGGAAAAGTATTAGATTGTTGTTTATTGTTTGGTTGGTTGTCAGAGACATCTTCAATTATTGGATTTGAAGGGTTAAGATTTGTCCTAGACAGAATTTGTACAAGGGGAATGTTTTGTACAGGAGGGTTGTTGACTTTACCTTTGACATTTTGTTTTGCAGTTTTCTGTTTGCTATTCTCTGGCACATCAATCCGTCTGCTTCTCAAATTATACTGTTTATGAACCTCATAAATTGCCGTGTCATAGCCTTCTTTGAAATCAAAAGTTTCACCTGAATGAGTTTGGAATGTTTCAAGGGTGTGATTCTCTTGATCATCCTGGGATAGGAAAACTTCTGGTTCATTTTTGTCATCAGTTACATTGTTTATTTCTACATCTTCTGTAGGTTCTTCAGAAGTTGAACCTTCAACAAAGTTTTCTTGGAAAGGTGGCCTGATATTTTGGTCAAGGACATTCTTCCCAATGTTTTGGTTCTGATTTCTCCTAAAGTTTGGGTTTCTCACAACATTTTGATTATCACCAGTAGACTTTCTTTCAATTGTCTCCACTCTGTCTCCTAATCTTTCCATACCTTTAATAATTGCATCCAACTTCTTTTCAAAAGCTGAAGGTTCTTCATTCAGAGGCATTCTTCTTTCTGCCCTAGCTTTGGCTCGTTTTTCTATCAGATTTGCTTCTACACTCACCACTATGCTTTGCATTTCCTCTAGGGTTTGGGGAGCTCTTTCCCTGAGTGAATAAGCTATGTCAGAGTCAAAACCATCTGGAAATTTAACCAATACAGAGTCAGGTGGGGGCCTGAGGTTCTAGGGAACAGCGTTATATGCTTCATTAAATCTTATTATGTAATCCTGCACTGTTTCATTAGGTCTTCTCCTCAATTTTTCGAATTCTGATAGGATCTGAAGAGGATCTTTCTTCTTCTCCCATCTATTCAAAAATGCCCTATATAAAGCTGGTAAATCAGCAATACTGTTGGGAGCAAGGGCCCTAAACCATGTCCTAACTTCTCCAGTAAGACTCTGAACAAAAATTCTCATTCGGACATCATCAGTGTCAATTTCATAGAACTCAAAGTAATCAGTCATCCTTTTGGTATGTTGTTGAGCTGTATAAGTACCTTATCCATCAAAAGGTGTGATCTTACTCTGATAATCCTGAGGCAAGGCAACAGGGTTGTTGGGCAACCTTAAAGGGGCATATCGATTGGCCATTGGAAGATATAGTGGGATAACAGGAGTTGATGGTCTGGTAGGAGGGGATGGAGGAGTAGAAGGATTAACAGGTGTTTGAAGAGCTTGAGAAAAAGTGACTGAACTTGGGGAAGCTTCGGTAATTACAGAGATGTTTGAACTTTCTTCAAAGGTTTGTTCAGATTGAATAGAGTTTTGTAATTGTCTGTCAAGGTGATATGAAACAAATCTGAATTGCAAATTTTCAAAAAACAATGGATCTGGAACTAATCTGGATAATTCGGTTTCAGAAAAATTTACAAATAAGGATGTTTCAAATCGTTCATCAAAAGGAATTTCGTCAAAATATATTATCTTGACAGGACAGGACTGTGATCTAGAAAGAGGTCTGGAACTTCCAGAACTCTCTTGACTTCCTCTTTCAGAACTTTCTTGACTTCCTTGTCTTCTAAGAATCCTAGGAATCAGATTTGGATTTTCAAATATCGTTGGTGGATTGGGATCAGGATTTGACCTAGTATGACGAATCCTTTCTGAAGCCAGTTTTCCTAGACTATGTGTTTTTTGGATTTTTGGTTTTAATTAAAAAATAAATACAACTTCTATAAATACTTCAAGAAATAATGATTTTTGATTAAAATTTTCTCAAAGATTTATTGAACTAGAGAGTCTGATTAAACATTTTTGAAACTAAGGTTCAGTATATAAGCTAAATCAGAGATAGACTGAAGCAGCATTTATTTACTTTTGCAATTGCAGAGCAAAAGCAATTTCAAAGGCTACCTGGCTGATCTTCAGACTCTGTCTATAGCTTATAAGTGAACAATATTAACAAATAAAAATGATTCAGGTCCCCAGTGGAGTCGCCACTATGTTATCACTCAGGTTTTCCTTAAAGTTGTGGAAAAGGAAAGTATACCCGAGGTAACCACAAACCAACCTTCAGATACAGAATCTAGTCAATCTGTATCTAGAGAGGGCTCTCTCTTTAAAATTTAGTTTTGTTCTTAGAAAGTTTTAGGCTAGTTATAAGTCCAAGAGTTTTGATTTTGTTTGAATGGTGGAATCCGCTAACTAAGGGCAAGGTTGATGATTTTCAGTCCATTGGGCTATGGAGTCAAAAGGATGGCTTTACTGGATTTCTATTCTACACACAAGATGGCTTTGCAGGGCAAGATAGCCAAACAGAGAACAATCCTTGAAATTTAAAGTGGATGGAATGGGTTTGAAGGGATGAAAGGCAGCTAAGAATCTTTCACCATGTTCAAAAAGAAAGAAATGAAATGATTACAAACAAAGAGCAGTGAATAATTCTTTATTATAGTAATCAAGAATGTTTAAATTAGCAAAGCAAGAGCATTTAAGAATTCGTGCTTATAACCAATTTAGAGGAAAACATTAAGAATAATCACATCCGAAATCAGAGTACAATTAAGTAAATTCTGATTCAATCCTTTATGTAAATTATTCAGAAATGGACATAATGATATTATAAACAGATATAAAACTTAAGACATAGGATAGAAAGACTTATTGAACTGCAGTCCGACACATGAATCCTGCAAAAAGTCCTGAGCTTCAAATTGTCATCCAGTAAGCCACAAATAAATTTCTCCAAAATGCTTTTATTCCAAAAATCTCAATGTCACAGCAAAGTAATAGAATCCACCCTCAACACTCTCTTTGAGGGTTTATTTATACAAAAAATGATTTGAAAAAATCTCACACTAACCTAGCCAATAATCTAGGGTGACTAATGAGTAGGTTACAATAAAAAGGAGACAAATGGTCTCGTAAATAAGACAAAAAGTAATTGCTGGTGTGCCGTTTACTCCTTTTGAGGATGTGCTGGAGGCAGGTGCTATAATAGGGCTCGATGATGTCCCTTTGAGTAATTCTTTTGCTTGCCTGATACTCTTCATTTCCACTGACACTCTTTCAACTGTCCACACTCTTTCAACTGCCCAACTGATACTCTTTAACCTGTCTTCATTTTTATCCTTTATATGATAGTAAAAAGATAAAATTCTCAACCTGAAGATAAATTTCATAAAATTTCCAATAAATCATCCCACCATTGATCTTCTGCTATTATGGTTCTTTTAAGTTTCCTCAATGTTTCATCGGCCTCTGTGAGTTTGTAAAAAGTGGGCTGATTAGGGAACAAATACTTTATTTCATGTTCAAGATGAAATTAATTCTTCAACCTGTCATAGAGATTTCTTCCTGTTGGCAACGTTGCTTCTGGCAAACTGATAGAACAAGCAGTTACGTTCTGAGCATGGATATTTATTTTCTTAACATAAGTTTCCAGGTCCATTATCTGGTCCTCTGAGAGCATAGGACTGGGTAACCCACTGTCCAATAGAATCTGAAATTTTCCTTTGAAAGCATTAATTTCTGCCAGAATATCTGAGCACTTTCTTTCCAAATTCTGCATAAAGGTTCTTTTGGTGAAAACTCTTTTTATCTCCAAAATAGTGCCGGTCTTGTCCTCAATTCCTAACACTGCAAGCTGTTGCTTAGTCCGGGTGTTCAAAAACTATATAAGTTGATTGGCTTGCTCAGGTCTGCCCCTTAATTCATCTCTTGTTCTGTTTATTTCTTCCTGAGCTACTTTAATCAAGTCATTTTGTTCAAAAATTGCTTGAACAGAGGGCCAAATACTTTTTATTAACTCAATTATATTACCCCAAAGAATTTCATTTATTTCCTTCAAAGGCTTTTCTAATGAAAGATATTTTTCTAAAGCCTTAACTAATCTTTCCAACCTTTTAATTTCCCTGGTATTATCAGCAACTGTCTTCTTAGATGTATCATATTTCTGCTCCAAATTTTCTAACTGCAATTTTGTGGTTTGAAGTTCTGTGACTCTTAGTTGTAAACTTTCCATTTGTTTTATCAATTCATCAGAACTTAAACCAGAAGTGTTTACCTGTGCTGGCTCTGTTTGTTGATTTGCTGTTGTGGTACCTGTAGTTGTAGTAGCTTCTGTGATGGATGCCCGCATGATAGCTTCCTTTTCCTATAAAGCTTGTTCCAATTCTTTCTCTGTTTCACCCATTTGCTCAGTCATCTTTAAGAGCAACTCCATTATCTCTTCCTGTGAATTTCCCTTCAAAACTTCTTGGGTCTGGGGATGCCTTGAGGCTGGCAATTTCAGCTGCTTTCTCAGTGCAGCTATGTCATCATCTTTCTTCTTAATTAGTGCCTCAATACTTTTAATATCTTTGGGGTTGTGACCCAAGCTGATGATTATGTCTTCCATAGACTTTATTCTGTTATCTTTGGCCTGAGAAGAGGCCTTCTCAATTTGCAATTGGGTGCTTGTGTTATTTAAAGAATCTTGCAGCCTTAGGGCTGCCATGGCCTTATCAGTAAGAGTGGAATACACCATTTCCCCAGTTTGTTTATGCAACTCTATCTGGTCCAAGGGATGAATGTCTTTAGCCAGGACCTCAAAATTGGTCCTAATATAATCAGCTGCTGTTATGGGTTTTGGCACCTTGGAATTGAAGTGGCTCATCACCATTTTGCCTTGTGAAATGTCAAATGCTGACATTAACCTTTCCTGATTATGTGGAGCCATTTTCAGATATTGATCATATACCATCATTCTCAATGGATCATTCTTTGCCTTTATATTAATGAAAGTTCTTTTTATATCACCTGTATCTATTTTTGGTGGCTTAAAAGAAGATACTTCAATACTCAACTGCTTTTGCAAAGCTTTTCCTTTCTGATCTGTGTGTGTCATACTAACAGAACCAGTTAGTTGACTATCTTCTCTATCATCATCAAACATCTCATCTATAACTTCCACTTCCGGGAGTGGATTGAGTTTCTGCTTTTTAGCTTGATGTAGCTCTGAGGTTTCTTTGGGAGGAGTAGTATCTGGAACCTGCCTTTTCTTTCCTATTTCCATATTGGATGGAGTTTGTAATTCTGAAACTTCAGGATGATTTACCTGAGTGGGAGAAACTTGTGATTGATCTGGTGCTCTGGAGGTTTGAGGTTTCTCTGCCATGATAAAAGTTTCAATGACCTGTATTTCAGGTTCTTTTCCTTTTCCTTTTGACTTTGCTGCAATTGATGGACTGCCTTCCTGTAATCCCTGTTGTAGATTTCCTGCTGAAGAAGTGCCAATGTGAGGTACCTGCACTTGACCACAAGATTCTAGGTCATACTTCTTCTCAAGATCTTTCATAATTTTGTTCATTTTGTCTTCTTCACTTTCTTCCTCAACTAGTGTTTCTTCCACCCATTCATCTTGATTAGCATATTCTTCTATTTCAGGAATCCTGAGGTGAATGTAAGGGGATGACTTGTTCTTCATTCTTTTTTCACAGATAAAACCAAATGGATCATAAGGAACCCAACGAAAACTTCTTTGGAACTTGCAATGGTTTTGTAGTATATCTTCTGCTTCTCGCTCAGCATCCCTAGAGTTGCATATGAAGGGACCTAATTGACTTTTGATCCTGAGTTGGGCTTTCTTTTTCACACTACAAAAATGAATCATATCAGAATTATTCATTTGCCTGAAACATTCCAAGGCAAAAAGTCTCCTGGGCACATATTTTGGCAACTTGAATGGATGCAATTCACATCCATATATCCTGATGACTGAATGGTTTTGATACAAATACCAGTCTCCAACTTTATATGTCCTTGAAAGCTGCAAAGTCTTCTTAATCTCATTACTGAGCCTTGGAGGAGGAATTCCTGTCAAAAAAGTAGTTGCAGGATATACAAAAAGATTGATGAACTCAGCATAAGAATAGGGAGAATCATAAGAAGAGTGAGTTATGGCAGACTAAAATATCACAGATCTAGGGTTTCCCTTTGCATCAAGCTTTTTAATAGGAAAAGGGAACTTTTCTGATTGGTAATAGATGATGAGGTGATAAATGACTGAGGAATATTTAAACACTTTCTCATTACCTAGCCTCATGAACTACTCGTGGATTTTATTGGCTATGAAAGAGGCAAAGTCATATTTTACTGCAGGAGGTTGCCCAGGAGTAAAGATAGAAAACAAAACCAGGGTTATTTCATCAACATATTCACTTGTATTGAAACCCAAGACAAAAGATATCATATTTAGGATGAGCCTTCCTAATTTAGTGAAATAAGAGAAACCATAGGGAGGAGGGCCCCTAGGTTGATGTTCATGCAACATAAAATTCTGGCAAATGCACTTCAATTTTTCTGGGGACAATTGATTAGACTTTTCAATCAGTTCTTCCATAGACAAAGGTGTTAGCTCTTGATCAGGTTCAAAATGTAGCATTGCATTGATAGCTTGGGGAGTAATGGGGAAAAGAACACTCTGGTCAGGGGACATTACTGCTCTTTGAGTTGGATCATAGTTAGAATGGCAGTAATGGATAATTTCTGGGAAAATAAGGACTGAGGGGATGAGATATCTCGGGAAATTGGATTCCCACAACCCAATGACATCCAATCCCTTCGAATAATCGTCTCTGCAGCGACAATAACTCAGAAGGGGGCTTTCATCAAACACTAAGTCTTTAATTTGAAAGTCTTTATCCACTAAGGGAAAATATTCTAACTCTCTGTGGGGGGCATTCAATGGGGTTACATTCAGGGCTGCCGGAGCTTCCATTTTGGTTCTTGTGTATTCAAAATGGAAGTTCTTGGGTTTTCTTCACAGACCGGGCGCGATTTCAGTTTCAATGAGGGAAATTGGCACAATTGCAGGTTTGGGGGAAGAATTCACAGTTTTAAACCTCAGGGAATGATCTTAGCGATAAGATTTAATCACTAATCCAGTGGAAAAACAAGGAAAACAGAGTTTCTTTTGAAGTTCGGAGCGCAATAGAATAAATACCTGTTCTTGGAGGCAAACTGGGATTTAACAGGTATCAAGTGGTGGCAAGAGGATGCTCCAACACTGGTCCGGCGGAATTCTGGAGCGAAATCGGATAGAAAAGTAGATTTCAGTGAAAATTTGAATTTCGTAGCGGAAGGCGCAGTCGCTTTCAAATAATGAAAATGACATAAAAAACATGAAATTTGTTTTATTTCCAAAGACAAAAAAGGGGTTTTTAGTTTATCGAGGAATGACGTCATTTCAGTACGGGCTGACGTGTGGCAGGGGTCGGGCGGTAAGCGGTAATCCCCGCACCGCTTATGGGAAATGGCGGTTTTAAACGCAACGGCAGCGATTCCATTGGGCGAATGACACGTGGTCGGAGGACGGTTTCAAAACTATCGTGCCCCCGCGGGTTATTGTTCGGGTATTGGATGGCTAGCGGAATGAATGCTAGCCGTAGATCTCGTAGCGAGAGATCGAACGATGGAAGGGACGTGGAATAAGCGGGGGTTTAATGTGCGGGCCCGTCGGGTCTTTGAAACGATTATCGTTTAATTAATCATCCCGGGAGACTTTTGATAGGCGGAGGGAGTGGTTATCAATTAATTCTGATAATTAATTAATCCCATGGTCTAATGAAAATTGGGGTTGCGGCAGGGTTTCGACTATGGTTAAAGTGTCGGGTGGGATTTTTAAAATGCCAAGTGGATGGGCCACGATGGCATGGGGGTTTTTCTAAGTTTTTAGTTTAAATTAAAACTTCGGCATTATTCATTTTTCTTTCAAACATATAAAATTATATGTTTAAATGTTTTTTTCGATATTTCTTATTATATGGTAATAAATTAAATCAATTCAATTACCATAAGGGGCGGGACTATTATATAATGATATTTTTAACCAAAGGGCACATAATGTGGGTTTTTAATGATTAATTGGGAAATAAATACTTTGGTTAAACTTTATAATAAGATGGGTTTTTTGGATATTTATGTAAAAGGAGTTATATACTTAGGATAAGGCATTTTCACTAGGGATTTAGTAAATAGAGTTAAATGTTAATATGACAAAGGGACAAGGACAACTCAAAATACTTTGCACATCTAAGAAAGTGAAGATTTCTGAAGTAAATCACATTATCTTAATTTCAACACTTCAACATAGAATAGTAAGTGATTTTGAGGGATTATTGTGGAACTTTACATGATTTTCCTAAGTAAAATAGGATTTTACTTAGGAAAAGGTAAAGAGTGAATGATTATAATGACAAATGATCTCAAGTACTTAGGTCTTTTTGATCATTAGGCCGAGGGTCCGGTCCCTCCAAAAGTCAAGGAAATGCCTTGAGCCCCTCTAATCTTCAAACACCTTAGCACTTTTAGGGAAATTAGTAAAAATCTTAGGGAAAAAGTGATATGGGAAGTTAATGATTTTGACTTTGCTTTCTTTGAATTTTCCAGTGCATTTCTTGCTTCAGTACTTGTGATGAAGGTAAAAGATCAAACATATTTAGCACCATCATTCATCATATAAAACTTTGCAACACCATCTACCTACCCTATCTACTTGACACTACCATTTTCTCTTCTTTATTAGGGTGCATTTGGACTTGCAAACCCTTATCAACCTTTTCTTTTTACATGGCCAATCTATCTAATTCTACCCTTATTGCATCCAAGGGCTCAGATTAAACTGTTGAGCACCTTTTATTAACTCTACCTATCTACTTATCTGCCAAGATTAAACTGTTTGGTCAGATATTTATTCTCTATTCTACAACATGAAATTGAAAAATGAATGAGTCAAGTTTAAACAGTTTGACTCTTCACAAATTGTGGCAAAAGTTTGACAAGCTGCACACAATTACTTATTTACAAAAAATGAAATAGTAGTGGCATTTGGATTTGCACACTTTCCTTGGTCTATTTTTGTTTGGGGTTCATTTCTTTCACTTTTTTGACCAATTTATTTTTCTTACCCTTTGATTTTTCTTTTAGGGTATACCCTCTTTACATTTTTTAAATTTTTTGATTTTTTGGTTTTTCAAGAATATGGAACACCTTTGCTCAAGAAAAAGGTTTGAACATATTCCATAGTTTAATCAAGACAATCATGAAAAATGACACCTATTGGTATAGGAGTCTAATAGGTTGAACCAAACCATTCATTTGCAGCAGACAAGGGAAGAATTTTATAACAAGACTCAGGCAATACAGGAAAGCATAAAGAAAATATTTGACAAAAGAACCAAAGCCAATAATTTCCACATTGGAGACACTGTACTAAAGTAAGATTCTAGGAGGGAAGACAAAGGTAAACATGGTAAATTTGAGAATTTGTGGAAAGGCCCTTACCTTATTCAGCCAATTAGAGCTCATAATGCTTTCTTTTTACAAGGGCTTAATGGAGAAGAAATTTTTGGAGGACCTAGAAATGGCAGGATGCTCAAGCACTATTTCTGTCCAGAGTCCTAAATTTAAAGGTTTTCATTCATTGTACATAAACATTGCATAAGAGAAATCACAAAAAAAAATACAAAACAGAAAAATGGAAAAGAGGGTAGATTTGAAAAGAGGTAAAGCCCTATACCCAAAAAATAGAACTACTGAAAGTGTGTAAGCCTAAATACCACCACTAGTGCATAAAGAATTCTTGTTTCAGTCATCTAGCCTAATCACGGCTGAAACATGTTTTAAATTTATTTTTTATAAGTTAGTGAAAGATAGTTGGTCAAATTATTCAAGCTTGACTTGTCAAAAGATAGATTAGGGAAGAAAGATATTGGTTCCACATGTTTAAAACAGAACCAAGAAGAAAAATAGGGATGAATAGAAAACAATGTATCCTAGCCCTGATTTTTCTAGTCTTATTTTGTACAAAAATAACATTTGTGTGAAGCTTGTTCTTATGCCACAAACCCATGGTAAGTCAGAATGTCTAATCCTGATTTGAACCATGTTTTCAATTGCATGTTTATAGCTTAGTGAATGAATCCTGTTAAACAATTTAACCTTGACAGTTGAATAGTCTAGGTAGAGAATCAAAGGAGTTTATTAGCATAATCTGAACTCTGGGAAGAAATAAGATAGAATTAGATAGTTTTTTTTGCTTTCAAAAGAAAAAATGTCAAGGGTTGGCTAGTCCAAATGCACTCAAAGAAGAAAAAATGTTAGGCAAGTAGGTTGGGTAGGTAGAGATGAAGTTAAGCTAATCATATCTTTCATATTACATAGCTTCAAGCAAGCATCAGCAAGAGAAAAGAGGTAAAAATATGCCCAATGGATGAGGCACTGATCTCCATAAAGCCAGAAATCTAAAGTTCTGGACACCTCCTGAAAAGGAGCTGCCCTCCCCAAGTGCAGCCACTGTTAGTCATCAGTAATTTTTTCCTTCATATATGACTAAATGATTTCCCTAGATTTCTGGAAACAAAGTTCATGAACATTGTGAGTTCTAGAAATCTCACTGCCTTCATCATCCTTAAAAATAATTTTTCACTATTTTATCATTTCATCATGTCAAGATGTGCTTACCAGTCCTAGAAAACCCATTAGGGGCTCATGTTACTCCTTTTGTCTATATTTTGTTACCTTTGGCCCAAATCCTCTATTTTTTTTTGCCTAAAACCCCCCACTGCAACCTATGGCCACCAATCAAACAGCTCTTTTGTGTCTCCCAAAAATACCCCAAGCATTAATGGTCTCAAAATTGTCTCTGTAGGCCCTTTTGATAAATCAAGTACATTGGATTCTGGATCTTCAATACATCAGTTTATCATAAAACTCTGTTTTACACTTGATGACCCCAAAATCTAAGTTTTTAGTCCAAATCCAAGTCCAAGGAACCTTCCACTAGGTCACTTAGGGTTTCACAAGTCATATGGTGGATTTGGTATCCTAAAAAACTCCGTTTTTCCTGTATAAAGATACTATTTTCAAAGAAGAAAAAGGACAAGTGACTTTGTCCAAAACTAATCAAAAGGATCATTCAAAGAAAGGCCTCCTTGGCCTAGTGCACAAATTCAGCCAGGGACAGCTACCCTTGCTCAAATTACTGCAAAAATATCAAGATGGCCATCAACCTAGAAAAGAGGTAAGGTAAATGGGAAAAATCCTCACAAGAAGACCATCCACAGCAAAAAAGAAGGCAGCAAGGCCTATGTTTGAGGAGAATCAGGGTTTGTGACCTCTTTGGCCAAACAAGGAATCAGTACTAGGGCTACAAGGACAGAAGGTCACCTCCGCCCCATCAAATGCACATTGAATATTCTTTAGAAATGATAAATGAGTTTTGAAAGGTTTTAGAGAACTTAGAAGACAACACTATTTATTTTTTTTCTAACAACCCTAAAACCTAGGAGTTTGGGAAGAATGCAAAATAGGTCAAATGATGATGATAAGGCCTCCTTCCTAATAGTAGATGGCATTCAAAGGGTTTCAAGTTTCCCTATAAAGGTTTGACAAAGAAGCATTGATTCCACCTCACCAAAAAGACAAATGACAAAGAGTATCAGTACAAGGGCCTGAGTTTTCAAATACAGTCAGAAGATTTCAAAGTTTTCAAACGGAGGAAAGCATGAGATGAAGAGACTAAGGAGGAAACAGAGATATAACACTGTCAATATGATCAAAGGAACAAACATGTAATTGGTCTAAAAAGCAGAGAAGCCTCCAAACAAGGATTTCCTTATCAAAAGTATATTCTGCAAAAGATAGCTAGCCATGAATGACATTTCTGCAGGACTGTCAAATATGGCTACCTACAGGAAGATAGATAAGGTCAAAGAAACCCAATGTTTATCACAATGGTGGCACATGTGGAAAATAAAAACCTAAATTGGCTAAACCCTAATCTTCATGCCAACCATCATTTAACCCTCTAGGGCAAAGAGCTACCAATTGGAGAGTTGTCATTAGCCTAAATATACTCAATTACAAGCTAAACCTCCTCCTAAACTCTGAAAGCATTCCTATACTTACTTAATTTTTCCCCCATTTTCTAAAATCTAACCTCACTGTCACTCATTTTGTCCTCCCTAGACCTAAATCTCTCATCAAGAAAAAAACCATTTTGTTCAAGGATATAATTAGCCACCATGTCGAGAGAAGAGATCAGTACCAGTAGTGATGAAGGCCAAGGGCCTATCAAGCCAAAACACAAGGGAGGAAGGGTTAACATGTTTGATCCTTTAGACGCCATTCAAATAACCTCTTCTCCCATGATCCTTGCATGTTTTTAAGATGTTGGATGCTATCATTTATGTGAGAAGGTTAAACAGGTCCAAAACCACTCAAAGTTGACTAGGTTGTTTATTCTCATCTTACAAAACCATCAGGTCAACCTAGCAGGAGTAAAATTTGAATTATCATCCGAATCCATTTCTAAAGCCACAGGAATACCAGATATTGGTGAGAGATGGTTCAAGCAGAAGATTTTGGACTTAAGCTACTATAAGCCCTTCCTCAAACCTAGTTATCAACAAGGCTGCAAGACTGTTTTCCCTTTCTCCCACCTGCTAGAGAGATATGCCCTACTGATGAGGCAGATTATCAAGTACTTCACTTGTGAGGAAAGGTACTTGAGGATTTATTCATATCACATAAGGTTGATAATGCACTTCACCAGGGTTAAATTGCTAAACCTACCATAGTATCTCTACCGGAGCATTGACAAAATGGCTTCAGTGGTCATGAAAAGGAGTTATTCCCATCAAATGCAAAGCCTTTTTCACCAGCTAGAGCAGCAGGGAATACATTGGGAAGTTTTCATCTCACATGATATATTTGCAAATCCCCAAGCCTTCATTCAGCAAAATTTGCCTTCCACTTCACACCCTCTTACCTCCACTCCTCCATCACCTCCACCTATGCCTTCTCCACAAGGAAAATTACCTCCTACTTATTCTCCTGATGCATCAAATGAAGATTATGGCAGTAGCAATGAAGAAAAATCAGATGACAGTGGAGATGAAGAAGACAGTAGGTCAGAGATAGAGTTTAATGATGGACAAGGGGGTGGCAATAGAAATGAAGAACAAGCAGATGACAGTGGAGATGAAGAAAACAGTGAGGCAGATACAGAGTTAAATGAGGAACAAGGAGGTGACAGCAGCAATGAGGAACAAGAAGATGATGATGGAAGTGATGAAAAAAATGGGGTAGATACAAAGTTTAATGAGGAAGAGGAGGAAGATGATGATGAAATGGAGGAGAGAGATGAGCATGGCAGCCATAAAGGAAAAAATAGTGAACACTTGGAGGAAAACAGTGATGGTAGTGATACCAATGAATCACTCCCAAGTACAGAAAAAGGTGGTGCTAATGAGAAAGATGAAGATCAAGAAGATAGTGAATAAAACGATGAGAATGACTGTCAGCAAGAAGATGAATAAGACAACCAAAATAAAAATGTGCATGAGCATGAAAGTGAGCATAGTCATAGTGAAAACAATGACCATATGAATGAAGATGATGAACTTGAAGAAACATAGGAAGGTGATGAGGAAATAGAAGATGTAAAACAAGGAAATGATGAAGCTAAAATAGAGTTTGAAGAGGCAGGCAGTGACCAAGGAAATGACATTGATAAAACATTCAATGATGATCAAGACATCAAAAGGGATAGTCATGATAGTCATGACAGTTGTCATGACTGTCATGACACAAATCAGCCTCCTAATGATAATGGGAGTAAAGATAGCCCAGAAAATGATGAAGAAAAAGACCTTCATGAGGAACAAGGTCAAAGTGAGGTAAGTGAGGAAGCTAATGATCAATTTGAAGGCCAATATGGCAGTATGGAAGACAGTGAAGACAATGATGATGAGGATGCTAAAGATCAAGAAAGCAGTGACCCAATGAGGCATGAGGTGACTCATGAAAGCCATGGAAAATGTTAGCCACCTATAAAATTTGTTATATCAAAAGGTGGCTAAAACATTTTTGGAGCCTTCAAGAAACAATTTTTATTGCTAAAAAATGTTATCTCTTGAAGACTCATAAAGACATCATGCCCTTTGTTCAAATCTTCACTGTTGTTTCCATTTTGAAATCTGAAATTCTATTGATTTCATGAGGATGATACTGTTGCAAAACACCATTTTTTCCTTCCTTCCACATCAAAACTAACCTTCATTTTACCTTCTCTGTCTCTCATAAACTTCCTCTATTTTTCATTTTTCCCATTCCCCCCTTCACAAAATCCACATTACAGAGTTTAAAACTCATTTTTTAACTCTGCTGAAACCCCCAAATCCATCAAAAAACTCTGAAAATTTCATAAAAAATACATTTTTGTATTGCAGGCTTAAGCCCCTTTAGGCTAAGTCCTAACCACTTCCCCACCACATGCCCTGGAGCTAAGAACCAAGTGCTAAGCCCTTTCAGCACTTATCGCATCAGAAAAAATAGAGCACGCAAGTCTTTTTGTTAAGTTGAGACCCCCAATGCGATTGGCCCTTTATTACATAAGCCTCATTCCAATCACCGATTCATATAACCTTTTGGCCCGCAATCGGGCACTTAAACTTATGAATAAACCATTCTCGATGCTCATTTTCCTTTGTAAATCCAAAAAACCCACTTTTTCCTAATTTTGGTCTAAACCCGCCAGAGTTATGTTCTTAATGTAAATGGGTAGATTGAAAAGCCCGCATGAAAATTTCTGATGCGATTAAAGCCCCATTTATATAAACCTCGCTCTCCTCTTTACTCCATATAACTTGCGCCCGGGACCAAGAGTTAAAAGTCCCGAAGCGCCAATCGCATCGCAATAATCCAAATGGGTAGATTGAAAGACCAAGCCCGACCTTCCAATGCGATTGGCCCTTATAAACATAAGCCCTAGGCCTATCGCATTCCATATCGACCAATGGCCCCACAGACGGGCACCAGCCTTTTCATATATATATAACCCGCCCCAAGCATCAAAACCTTTGTATTTTGTTAAATTTTTGGGTTTTCATAAGTATTAAGGGGTTTCCGCCGGTGCTTGATTTAAAACAATATCCATCATTGATCATTGGGCCAATCTGATGGCCTGTGCACAATCACATCAGCATTTCTTCATTGGGCGTGTTATATTTTATGCCACCCTGATTGGTCAACCCCGGATGAGTTCTCCGTTTACAATCTGATCTACAGATCGACGGTCTGAAGTGAATCGCATTGGCACCTCCCGAGTTTCTTCCCCCGCCGATCGCATGCCTCTGATTACATCTGGACCGTCCATGTGTCCAAATCGGATGGTCCAGATCGCATCTACCAAATTTGGTTTAAAAACATGCAGCCCCGCTCATAATGTTTCTCAGCCAATCGCAGTCGTTGATCTCTGCGGATCAACGGCCCTCATCAACCCATTCTCCGCCTTTGTATCATTTTCATTTGATCCCCAGATGCAATCTCCGCCATTGATTCTTACATCCAATGGCTCATATTTAACCCGACAGGCCTGCCTCCTATGGGGCCTTCCTCCCTCCAAAACTAATCTCCACCGTCGATCCCCTGATCGGACGGTCCATAATGAAACCGCCCTTCCCGCTTTTACTCACGCATCTTTCCAAATTCGCGCTCGCTCTCAGCCGTCAGATCTGCGACCTTAGATCTAACGGTTAGTATCCCATATCGTGCAACTTTAAGCACGGAGGATAATTTTCAAAAATCACGCTATATAAGTTGTTTTAAAATGCCACATGTCGGGCGGGGACGCATATAGCGTTCGAAAAGGCAATACCGCCTACCCGCCTTTTTCTCATGCGAAAACAACGATTTTTCCCTCCCGAAACCACTTTCCTCATTTTCCATTATGTGTTATCGCGCATGCTCCCCTCCGTTGATCTTGCAGATCAACGGCCCAGATCTAATAAAACCTTACACTATCACCCTCCGCCCTCACCAAGGGTTTTCAACACACGATCTCCACCGTTGATCTCGTGGGTTGATCTCATCTGATGGCCCACGATCATCCCGAACCCCCAACTCTATTTTTTACCATATTTCCTCTGAAACAAAGGTTTCGACTCCATTTCTTTGCATTTCTTCTATTTTTCAAACAATGTGACTCCTTCACACTGTTAAATCACAACCAATCTCGACCATTGATCTCTGCGCAATCAACGACTCTGACTTAATTGACACCATTATTCTTTCTGAACAGTCTCCATTTGATCTCCACCGTTGGGTGCTACCATCCAACAGCTACGCTCCTCCCCACAACCTCTAAAGCATTTTTCCCAAAATCGCAGGATTTCTTAATATTTGTCTGTATTTTGCAGGATTAAATGGTTTTTCCGTTATATTGAAGAAAATCCAAAGGTCGGGGATGAAAATTCCCATGCCTTTGATTCATAAAAGGAAGCCATTCATAGGGTTCACCTCCACGTTTCGTCGATGCTTCATGGCCATTGATTCCATATGAGCCCTATGTGGCCCTGCACATCAACAAGACACAGACAATTAAATAAAACAGAGAATATCAGTGTTGAAGACCTACCACAGCAGAACCGAAGATTGAAGATGAATTCCATAGTTTAATGGATTATGGCTAAGACCGAAATCAAAAGCCTAATCCATTAAATTAAACACAATTAAGGGGAAATCAAAAAGATCTATTAGATAGAAAGGCCTCCATTGCCACTACAGAGGCCAATTGATTCCTCTCAGCTACCACAAAGCCACCTGTAGCTTCAAAGAATTCAACAGAGGCCGAATTATGATCAGAAAATCAGATATTTGCCTCAGCGCAGCCAAATAATTAATTCTACCAAAGGAACTTAATGCAAAAATATTAGCAGAGTTATTGCAGAACTAATACAAAGCCTTAAAGTCAACAAAAGCTCCCACCGAGCTTAAATCTTAAATGTAAAACAATTAATACAGACGAACATCTGTGAACTTCTCCATCGAGCCCCTCAAAGGTCGAGAAATCTTAAATCTGTATTAATTGACCTAGGAGATCTTTTATCCCCTCCCACCTCCTCATTCCTTCTATAAATACTTATGTAGAAGATGAGAAAATGTTGGTTGCTGAACTTTGAAATATACTTGAGCTTGAAACTTCTACTTGTAAATAGTGTTCATAGGCTCTTGAAGCTCTGTTTGTGGTTTGATAAGTTATTCTGAGAAGTGAAGATGATTGTTGAACTGAAACATTGTACTTAAAGTTGTAACTGGTTTGAAGCATCAATACAAGTTGATTTATGGGATCCTGGTCTATGTCGACGATGATGTTATTTCTTATTGTAAATTTTTATTTTCACTTTGTCCATATTCTCTGATAAAGAAAAGCAAGCATAGAGTTAGGATTTACTATATATCAGTACCCTTCTCTGACTGATAAGCTTTATCTAAATGTTTTCTTCCAAATTGTATTGTTTAGGAATTATTTAATTCAGTCTCAAGAAGTTAGGAATGTTGGTGTTCCCTCGTCCTACTGTCTAGGCTAATTGTTATTATTGAATGTTATTTTCAGTTTATGTTAAGTAGAGATGAACTAAGGAAGTTATGGTGAGCCCTGTCCTATTTTCGTCCCCAAAAACTATCTGAAAGTTTCCCTAAGAGTGTGTTGAAAGCTGGCTAGTTTCAAAGTACTTACCAGATCTTAGACCATTCTTTGTTATCATTTGTTTTCCCTCTATGTTTAAATGTTTTTCTATTGAAAGTGTATCAAAATCTGGCTAGTTTCGAATTACTTACCAGATCTTAAGTTAATTTATGTCTTTCTGAAGTGTATGTCAAAAGCTGGCTAGTTTCAAAGTACTTACCAGATCTTGGGCTGCTCTTTGTTCTTCATCTGTTTAATTCCCCTTCTTTTTGCATCATTTCATTCCATAAATCAAACTTTAGAGAGATCCTTAGACATAGATGACTTGCCCCATGGACTACTCTTACCCCTTGTTGTTTCAATTAAACCCTATTATGACTCCATAGCCCAATGGACTAAAACCAGCAATTATCTATCTTTTTAGCCAAAGCTTGTTCTGATTTCTTGCAACTTCACACCTTTGAAACTCTTTCCATTTAGGACTTTTCCTCAAACAATAATCATGCTCAACCATCCAAAAACAAACAAAACCCTCAGCCTTCATAACTAGCCTAATGTCATTACCCAAAACCTTTAAAGATAAATCTATCTTTGCACTTTATTGGAGAGATCCCTCTCCAGATTCAGGAGGGCTAGATCCAAGAATCCCAAAGTGGTTGAAACGGTGTTCTCCCTGCAGTCGTACTTTTTCCAATCTTGCTGATTACAGGGATCCAACATTTTTGGTGACTCCACTGGGGAACTGAGTCAAAAATTCATCTTAGGTTCCCTTAAACACTTCATAAACCCCGTGAGTAAAAGCAGCCCTTTTCAAGCACTACCAAGTAATGGTAATTATGATAAAAACTTTTTTTAATCAGTGACAAACTAGACAAACCCTAGGATTCTCGTAAGAGTTTATCTAACCTTGAAATATCAATTGGCTTAGCCATAAGAGTATATTGTTTTTGTCTCATAACCATAGCTAAGTTTTGAAACAGATTTAGGACACTCTTAACAACCACAAGACTGAAAAATAACTCAGAAAACTCAAAAATATTTCAGATTGGTATTCAATAAACATGGTGGTGGACCATAAAACCTTTTACCTCCAAAAGAGCTAAAAACTTCCACTTGGCGACTCCACAATCCTCAACATACCTTAAGACTCCACTGGGGAGAACCCTTATCATTATATCATCATTTAAACTCAGTTAGAGGACTGTAGGATTAAAATTTGTGTAAAACAGATTATTTAACCTCTTAAAGACTATCATATTTGGTGGAACTTTTCTTGTTTACTTGGGTCTACAAAACACTGCATAGTGGCTCCTAGAAAGATTCATACTAGAGCCTATCCTGACCCTAACCCACCTGAGATAGTTGATAACCCTAAAACTATACTTAGGAAGTCTCCTAAGATTGAATTTTCAATTGTTTTCAAATTACCCTTGAGAGCTAATTCAGTTCCTGAAAATCTTGCAGCTCTACAACAATCACAAGCAGATCTAAGAAATCCATTTAGAACTAGGTCTCTTGATGATTTAGATCAGCTAGATTATGAGTCTTCACTTTCATGTCCTGAAATAAGTGAACATCCTGGAAGTATGGAAACAACACCACCTGATTCACATTTCCTTTTCAATCTAGGTGTCTCTCATCCAATATCAGCTCAGAAATCTATTCCTGGTCCTTCCACATCTCTTCATTCTACACCCACTGTCCAAACCACTCCACTACAACCCACTTTTCCTCTTGTTAATCCACCTCTTGTAAATCCACCTCCACCACATATCATGGCAGCATGGTATGCTCCCTTAGTCCTTCCTGCACCATTAGTCAATCTTCCACAGTACTATCAGTCCAAAATTCCATTATATGATGCTAGTAATGCTACTACTGCATCACAACATGTGGATAAGATGAATGACTACTTTGACAGAAATGAAATTGATGATGAATCTATCAAACTAAGACTATTTTCTCAAATTCTGGGGGGAGAAGTAAGAAAATGGTTTAAAGGCTTAACCCCCCACAGTATAAATGATCTCCAAGCCTTCCATAAGACATTCTTAAACAAATGGGAAGTGAAGAAGAATCCTCTCCAAATCCTCTCTGATTACAAGAACCTCCACAGAAACATTGGGGAAAGTGTACAAGCTTATTGTACCAGATTTAATAGTGTGTATAATGCCCTTCCCCCATATTTAAAACCTCCACAAGGCTCAGCTCTAAACAATTTTCCTGAAGGTTTTGACCCCGAGATGGCCTATCAGCTGAGAGAGAGAGATCCTGCAACTCTTGAAGATATGCAAAAAGGAGCTCTTGCTGTGGAAGTTAATTTGATGGAGAAAAGAGCAAGAATAAAAAATGAGAAGAGAGTGTCCTTTAGAGAGGAATCCAAACCTTGCACTTCCAGCTCTAAGATGGAAAGAATGATGGAGGAGATGATGAAGAAAATGAGCATTCTTGAGAGAGCACAAGCAAGTCAAAACCAAACTTCTCCTCAAAACAGAAACCAGAACCAAAATCAGGATTTCAGAAGAAACCAACCTCCAAATAGACCAAGGGAAGATGATCAACAGATCACTCCTCCCTTTCATTAAAACTATGTGAGTGAGGTGGAAGACACAAATGAGCAAATAGAGGAAGATGATATCAATATGTTGGGAGTAGATAATGATGACTTTGAGGTTCATTATGATAGAAAACAAGGTTTATACACACCTTATGATGACAAAAGAGATCATGATGAAAGTTGTTATCAAGACATGGAGAATGTCATCATAGAATCTCAAAGGGAATATGACCTTAGAAGTAAAACCAATCAACAAGCTCCCAACACCAAAACCTCTGACAAATCTTCACAAAACAGCACTGTAAATAAACCCAAAATTGTTAAACAAAAAGACAAAACAGTGGCTGGAAATTCTGATAAAGGTAAAGATAAAGGCACTCAAAACAATGAAAAATAGAGTGCAGACCTTAGTATTACTATCAATTCAGCTAGTACTCTTGTTAAAACCATTTTGTCAAATCTAAATAGAGCAAGTCAGCAAACAGATTTTGCTGACCAATTGGCAGCTAATAAGGCTGAGACAAGCACTTCAAAGAATCAAATTCCTTTCAGCCTGGAGCAAGAAATTTCCAAAATTAAAATATTTGTTCCTCTCTCTGAGTTAGCTACCCAGAATGTATATAAAACCCAAATTTTGAATGCTTTAAACATAGAGGATAATAAGGACACAGTCAATCTTAACGATGACCAGCCAAAGCTTATTTTTGGTCCTAAGATTGAAGGCAGATATCAAGAGGGACCTGTTCCTCCCTTTTATGTGAGTTTAAATGTTCATGACAATATTTTGCACAACGTTGTGCATGACTCAAGGGCTTCTCATAATTTAATGCCTAAAGCGGTGATGGAGAGCCTGGGTCTAGAAATCACCAGACCTTATAAAGACCTTTACTCCTTTGACTCGAGCAGAGTAAAATGTTTAGTATTAATCAAAGACCTCTACGTTAACTTAGCCCAGATTCCAGCCAAGTGTTTGGTTATGGATATTGTTGTGGCTGATGTACCCCCAAAGTATGGAATGTTGTTATCTAGGTCTTGGGGGGCTAAGTTACAAGGGACTATGCAGATGGACATGACCTATGCGACCATCCCTATTTTCAATCAAACAAGAAGACTCTACAAGGAGTCCCATATGCAATATATGGTGACTAGTCAAGACAGGCCTCAAAAATCTCCTTTGTATTCTGTAAATACAGGCCTTGATTCTTTTATTTTGTTTAACGATGAATCTTTTAGTGAAAAATTCACTTTAACAGAGTTAATGGCCGAGAGAGAGGAGGAGGTAAACATCACAGAAATGTCTAAACGGTTTGCTGAACCCATGAACCACAGCAAACAATACACAGGTCTTGAACTACAAATCATGCATCCATCACTTTTAAACCTTGACAGTCAGCAAAACAACCCTCAACGCATTGAAAAACCATAGGATTCAAAACAAATTCAACTAAGTGCTGATACTCATGAAAAATAAAAAAGCGCAGTAGTTGAAGAGGACAGTAATCAAATGAAGGAACCCGAAGCTAATCCTCTATGGAGTATGTATTTTGATGGGTCATGCACTAGAAATAACACTGGTGTAGGTGTCTGGATTTGCAACACTGAGAACAACCACACAAAAATCATTTCCTGTAGATTAAACTTCCAGTGTTCAAACAGCATAGTGGAATATGAATCCCTACTTTTAGGCTTACATTTGTTGAAAAAGTTAGGACCCAAAAGAATCAAAGTGTATGGGGATTCTGAATTAATTATTAGGCAAGTCAACATGGAATACAACGCTAATCACCCCAGACTTAGGGCCTATCGAAATGATGTCGTGGACCTTTTGAAAACTTTTAAGGAGTCCCAGTTGATTTTTGTCCCAAGGAAAAGAAATATCACGGCCCACAGCTTAGCTTTCGTGGCTAGAACATGCTTAATGCCATACGAAACCAAAGAATGCACAACTCAGATTAAATTCAAACCAGTCATTCCCGATAACAAAAAATATTGGAAAGTGTTTGACGGAGACAAACAAATAGAAGACTTCATGCAATTCAGAAATGAATTTGAACTACACAGTTCGGATTCAAACTATGAAACAGACTACAATAGTGAAGAAAATTTTCTTGGAGAAGAAGAACTGTCTCCTGAGCTTGCTAATATAAATCTACTGACTAGCAAACTTGAAAACAAAACAGAATTGAATGTAGAGTTAGAAACAGAGTCTAAAGATGAAAGTTTGCCAAAGGGTCTGGCCCCTTTAGAAGAGTTGTTCGATTTTAACTATGTGGCCAAAAAGCCAAAACTGGAGCCTATAGAGACTAAAGTTGAGGAGTGCAATATAGGCAGTGAACTAAAACCTATGATCATTAAATTGTCTAAGACTTTACCAGCTCACATTAAACTCAAATACATAGATCTGTTTAAAGAATTTTCTGATGTTTTTGCATGGAGTTACGAAGATCTTAAAGCCTATGACACTGAAATAATACAGCACTAATTCCCTCTCAAGGAAAAGAAAAAACCATTCAAACAGAAGCTGCGCAGAATAAACCCTATTCAACTGCCTTTGGTTGAGAAGGAAATCAAGAAAATGTATGAAGCTGGTATTATTGCCCCTATTAGATATTCTGAGTGGGTGTCGAATCTAGTGTTAGTTAGGAAGAAAACATGAGATATTAGGCTTTGTATAGACTTTAGAGACTTGAACAAAGCTTCACTCAAGGACAACTACCCTTTGCCCAAGATGGACCATATTTTACAAAGGGTAGTTGGTTCAAAAATAATTTCTTTGCTTGATGGCTATTCAGGGTATAATAAGATCTTAGTTCACCCTGATGATCAATTAAAGACAACTTTTATTACACCATGGGGTACTTTCATGTATTTGAAAATGCCCTTTGGTCTAATGAATGTTGGAGCAACTTTTCAGAGAGCCATGGACATAGCATTCTCGGAGGAACTGGGTTGCTTCATCATTATATACCTTGATGATGTTACTGTGTTTTCAAAGACATATGAAGAGCACTTAGAACATTTAAGAAAAGTCTTCGAGAAATGCAGAAAGTTTGGAATATCTTTAAACCCTAAGAAGACACTATTCGGTCTCCAAGAAGGTAAAATTCTTGGGCACATTATTTCTGAGGAGGGTATAAAGATAGATCCAAAGAGGATTGAGGCCATATTGCAAATCTCTCATCCTCGAAACATCAAGGAGTTGCAATCTTTCATTGGAAAGATTAACTTCTTGAGAAGGTTCATACCCAACTTGGCTGAGCTCCTTAGGAATATAAAAAACATGTTGAAGAAGGAGCAAGGGGTAAAATGGACCTTGGAAGCAAAGAAGTCCTTTGAGCTGGTGAAGCAAGCGTTAACCAAAACACCGGTTCTAATAAGTCCTGATTTTTCAAAAGATTTTTTTATTTTTTCATTTGCATCAGAACAAAAATAGTTGTTTTCCTTTTATAGAAAAATCCACAAGAACAAGAGCAGCCTATTTCATTCTTTAGCAAGGCTTTGAGGGATGCCCCTCTGAAGTATAACATTATGGAAAATCAAGCCTTTGCTTTGTTTAAGGCTTTAAAAGACTTCAGGGTATACATCTTGCACTCACATATCATTGCCTTTGTCCCAAATTTAGTTGTGAAATATATTCTAACACATGACCCATATGGTAATAGAGGTAAGTGGATTGTTGTTATACTAGAATATGATTTAGAGATCAAGCCCACTAAACTCATCAAAGGCCAAGGTCTGGATAGATTGATGGCTGAATCAAATTTTGAAGTTCTTGATATTAATATGATTAATGCTTTAGATGATCAAGAGGAAATCTCAACTCCCATTGTTGAAGATCATTTTATGAATTTCTCTTGGTATGTTGATATTAATTTTGTTTTCCTTAATTTGAATACACCTCCTAGTTTGACCAAAAAAAAGGCAAGGTTTTTGAAGTTAAAAGCTGTAAAATATTGCATTATATATAAATGTCTTTATTGGAAAAATGCAAGTGGTATATTGCTTAAATTGTTGCCTGAGTATGATGCAGAGAAGGTTAAGCACGAGTTCCATGAAGGGGAATGTGGAGGCCATTTATACTGGAAGACCACAGCCAACAAAATCTTGAGGGTTGGTTTCTATTGGTCTACTCTTTTTCTTGATGTGCATAGGATGATAATTGCTTGTCATAAATGTCAAATTTTTGAAGGCAAAAGAAAGCTGCTACCCTTACCTCTGCATCCAATCATTGTTGAAGCCCCTTTTCAACAGTGGGGACTTGACTTCATAGGAGAGATACATCCACCATCCTCTGCCTAGCATATATGGATTCTCACTTCCACAAACTACTTCACCAAATGGATAGAAGCCATCCCTTGTAGGCAAGCCAATGATTCTGTCATTATAAAATTCATGGAGACTAATATTCTCTCTAGATTTGGTTGTCCTATCAAGATCATCACTGATAATGCAGCAACATTTGGATCAAAGAAGATGGTTGAATTATGTCACAAGTATCAAATTACATTGGGGCATTCCACAGCCTATTACCCTCAAGGTAATGAACTTGCAGAATCCTCAAACAAGATTTTGGTGAACATAATCAATAAACTGTTGGAAGACAACAAGAAGTCTTGGCACACAAAGCTTGTTCATGCACTTTGGGCTGACAGATTGACTTTGAAGAAATCTATTGGCATGTCACCCTACCAGCTTGTGTATGGTACTGATGCAATTTTTCCTACCAGCCTTGGTGTACCAGTTATGAAGTTGATTCAAGAGGTGCAGTTTGAAGAAAATGACATGATCAGAAGGATTAATCAAACAATTCATCTTCAGCAAACCAGAGAGGAGGTTTATAAAAAAGCATTACAGAAGAAAGACAGCATCAAAAATATTTTTGACAGAAGAACAAAGGCTAGCAATTTCAATGTTGGGGACAAAGTCTTAAAGTGGGATTCAAGGAGAGAAGACAAGGGCAAGCATGGTAAATTTGACAACTTATGGCTTGGCCCTTATCTCATTCATTCTGCTGCTGGTAATAATGCCTTTTTCTTGCAGGAGTTGAATGGAGCAGAACTATTTGGAGGTCCTGTCAATGGCAGGATGCTTAAACATTACTTCTCTTGATCCATGTTATGATTTGAATCCTTTTTTATCTTTTTTCCATTATAAATATTTCACCCATCATTGCATTCATAGTTAGAAAAATCAAATTTACAAAAACAATAGAAGAAAGAAAAGAGGGAATATTGTAAGAACAATAAAGGTACATCCCCATACCAAAAAGAGAAACAAATCTGAAAGTGTGCAAGCTTGAAAGCCACTCCTGAAAAACACACTCCTAATTAGTCATACAGCCTAATCTTGACTAATTAGTTTTAAATTTGCTGCTGATAGGATAGTGAATTCGATTTTCCAAACAGTTTAATCTTGCTTATCAGTAGGTAGTTTAGGCTATAAATTAAAGGTTCAAACATGCTCAAAATATGAACCTAAGTTTCCAAAGAAAGATGACTCAAATCTGTTTATTACTTGAGTCAAAAACAGAGGTAAATCTGGTTCTAAACAGCTCAAAATATGAACCAGAGGACAAACAAAGAACAGCTCAAAAAAAATAAAAAACAGAGCTGAAAAGAGATGAAGGAAGTGCTTTGAACTTTCAGATCTTAAGCCTTCCATTTTGATTTAATTTCCTGCAAAATAATATCTATGTGCAGCTTGTTTTTTATGCCATAGATCAGCATCAAGTTAGACTGTTTAATCCTGACTTGTATGCTTTTAAATTTCTGTTTTAGAAAGTATAGAATAAAAATATGTTAGACTATTTAATCCTAACAGATTGGTAGATTAGGTAGAGAAACATATGCATTCAACTATTTAATCTGAGTTCATGGAGAAATAAGGAGTAGAATTAGATTATTTTTATGCTTTCAAAATAATAAAATTTTGTAAAAAGAGTTTACCAATCCAAGTGCACTCTAATGAAGAAAATGTTAGATCAGTAGGATTGGGTAGGTAGAAAGCTTGTGTTGATGGAGATCCATTGTTTTTTCATGGCTGCTAACATGTTTTCAGAACAAAAGAAGATCATCCAAGTAAGAAAGGCAGCCCAATGGATAAGGCACTAATCAGCCTCCAGAGAATGCAAGTCTGAAGTTCTTGATGCCTTCAAGAAGGCTCCATCCCCAAGTGGAGACACTGTTAGCCACCTATAAAATTTGTTATATCAAAAGGTGGCTAAAACATTTTTGGAGCCTTCAAGAAACAATTTTTATTTCTAAAAAATGTTATCTCTTGAAGACTCATAAAGACATCATGCCCTTTATTCAAATCTTCACTGTTGTTTCCATTTTGAACTCTGAAATTCTGTTGATTTCATGAGGATAATATTGCTGTAAAACACCATTTTTTCCTTCCTTCCACATCAAAACTAACCTTCATTTTACCTTCTCTTTTTCTCATAAAATTCCTCTATTTTTCATTTTTCCCATTCCCCCCTTCACAAAATCCACATTACAGAGTTTAAAACTCCTTTTTAAACTCTACCAAAACCCCCAAATCCATCAGAAAACTCTGAAAATTTCATTAAAAATACGTTTTTGTATTGCAGGCTTAAGCCCCTTTGGGCTAAGTCCTAACAACTTCCCCACCACATGCCCTGGTGCTAAGAACCAAGCGCTAAGCCCTTTCGGCGCTTATCACATCGGAAAAAATAGAGCGTGCAAGTCTTTTTGTTAAGTTGAGACCCCCAATGTGATTGGCCCTTTATTACATAAGCCCCGATCCAATCACTGGTTCATATAACATTTTGGCCCACAATCGGGCACTTAAACTTATGAATAAACCATTCTCGACGCTCATTTTCCTTTGTAAATCCAAAAAACCCACTTTTTCCTAAGTTTGGTCTAAACCCACCGGAGTTATGTTCTTAATGTAAATGGGTAGATTGAAAAGCCCGCATCAAAAGTTCCGATGTGATTAAAGCCCCATTTATATAAACCCCGCTCTTCGCTTTATTCAATATAACTTGCGCCCGGGACCAAGAGTTAAAAGTCCCGAAGTGCCAATCGCATCGCAATAATCCAAATGGGTAGATTGAAAGACCAAGCCCGACCTTCCAATGTGATTGGCCCTTATATACATAAGCCCTGGGCCTATCGCATTCCATATCGACCAACGGCCCCGCAAACAGGTGCCAGCCTTTTCATATATATATAACCCGCCCCAAGCACCAAAACCTTTGCATTTTGTTAAATTTTTTGGTTTTCATAAGTATTAATGGGTTTCCGTCGGTGCTTGATTTAAAGCAATATCCACTGTTGATCATTGGGCCAATCTGATGGCCTGCACACAATCGCATTGGCATTTCTTCATTGGGCGCGTTATATTTTATGCCACCTCGATTAGTCAACCCCCAATGAGTTCTCCACCGTCAATCTGATCTACAGATCGACGGTCCGCAGTGAATCGCATCGACGCCTCCCGAGTTTCTTCCCTCGCTGATCGCATGCCTTCGATTACATCTGGACCGTCCATGTGTCCAGATCGGACGGTCCAGATCGCATCTCCCAACTTTGGTTTAAAAACATGCAGCCCCGCTCATAATGTTTCTCGGCCAATCGCAGTCGTTGATCTCTGTGGATCAACGGCCCTCATCAACCCATTCTCCACCTTTGTATCATTTTCATTTGATCCCCAAATTCAATATCCATCGTTGATTATTACATCCAACAGCTCATATTTAACCCGAAAAGCCTACCTCCTGTGGGTCCTACCTCCCTCCAGAACTAATCTCCACCATCGATCCCCTGATCGGACGGTCCACAATAAAACCGCCCTTCCCACTTCTGCTCACACATCTTTCCAAATTCGCGCTCGCTCTCAGCCGTCAAATCTACGACCCCAGATCTAACGGTCAGTATCCCATATCACGCAACTTTAAGCACGGAGGATCATTTTCAAAAATGATGTGATATAAGCTGTTTTGAAATGCCACGTGTTAGGTGGGGACGCATATCGCATTCAAAAAGGCAATACCGCCTACCCGCCTTTTTCTCACGCGAAAACAGTTGTTTTTCCCTCCCGAAACCACTTTCCTCATTTTCCATTATGTGTTATCGCGCATGCTCCCCATCGTTGATCTTTGCAAATCAATGGCCCAGATCTAATCAACCATTACACTATCACCCTCCGCCCTCACCAAGGGTTTTCAACACACGATCTCCATTGTTGATCTCATGGGCCGATCTCATCCAATGGCCCACGATCATTTCGAACCCCCAACTCTATTTTTTACCATATTTCCTCCGAAACAAAGGTTTCGACCCCATTTCTTTGCATTTCTTCTATTTTTCAAACAATGTGACTCCTTCACACTGTTAAATCACAACCAATCCCGACCGTTGATCTCTACACAATCAACGACTCTGACTTAATTGACACCATTGTTCTTTCCGAACAGTCTCCATTTGATCTCCACATCGGATCTCCATCGTTGGGTGTTGCCATCCAACGGCTACACTCCTCCCCACAACCTCTGAAGAATTTTTCCCAAAAAACGCAGGATTTCATAATATTTGTCTGTATTTTGCAGGATTAAATGGTTTTTCCATTATATTGAATAAACACCAAAGGCTGGGGATGATGATTCCCGTGCCTTTGATTCATAAAAATGAAGTCATTCACAGGGTTCACCTCCACGTTTCGTCGATGCTTCATGGGCATTGATGCCATATGAGCCCTGTGTGGCCCTGCACATCAACAAGACACAGACAATTAAATAAAACAAAGAATATCAGTGTTGAAGACCTACCACAGCAGAACCGAAGATTCAAGATGAATTCCATAGTTTAATGTATTACCGCTAAGACCGAAATCAAAAGCCTAATCCATTAAATTAAACACAATTAAAGGGAAATCAAAAAGATCTATTAGACAGAAAGGCCTCCACTGCCACAACAGAGGCCAATTGATTCCTCTCAGCTACCACAAAGCCAACTGTAGCCTCGGAGCATTCAACAGAGGCTGAATTATGATCAGAAAATCAGATATTTTCCTCAGCATAGATAAATAGTTAATTCTGCCAAAGGAACTTAATGCAAAAATATCAGCAAAGTTATTGCAGAACTAATATAGAGCCTTAAAGTCAACAAAAGCTCCCACCGAGCTTAAATCTTAAATGTAAAACAATTAATACAGATGAACATCTGTGAACTTCTCCATCGAGCCCCTCAAAGGCCGAGAAGTCTTAAATCTCTATTAATTGACCTGGGAGATCTTTTATCCCCTCCCACCTCCTCATTCCTTCTATAAATACTTCTGTAGAAGATGAGAAAATGTTGGTTGCTGAACTTTGAAATATACTTGAGTTTGAAACTTCTAATTGTAAATAGTGTTCACAGGCTCTTGAAGCTCTGTTTGTGGTTTGATAAGTTAGTCTGAGAAGTGAAGATGATTTTTGAACTGAAACATTGGACTTAAAGCTGTAACTGGTTTGAAGCATCAATACAAGCTGATTTATGGGATCCTGGTCTATGTCGACGGTGATGTTATTTCTTATTGTAAATTGTTATTTTATTTCTATTTTCACTTTGTCCATCTTCTCTGATAAAGAACAGCAAGAATAGAGTTAGGATTTATTGTATATCAGTACTCTTCTCTGACTGATAAGCTTTATCTACATGTTTTCTTCCAAATTTTATTGTTTAGGAATGATTTAATTCAGTCTCAAACAGTTAGGAATGTTGGCGTTCCCTCGTCCTACTCCCTAGGCTAATTGTTATTCTTGAATGTTATTTTTAGTTTATGTTAAGTAGAGATGAACTAAGGAAGTTATGGTGAGCCATGTCCTAGTTTCATCCCCAAAAACTATCTGAAAGTTTCCCTAATAGTGTGTTGAAAGCTGGCTAGTTTCAAAGTACTTACTAGATCTTAGACCATTCTTTGTTATCATTTGTTTTCCCTCTGTGTTTAAATGTTTTTCTATTGAAAGTGTATCAAAATCTGGCTAGTTTCGAAGTACTTACCAGATCTTAGATTACTTTTTGTCTTTTTGAAGTGTATGTCAAAAGCTGGCTAGTTTCAAAGTACTTACCAGATCTTGGGTTGCTCTTTGTTCTTCATCTGTTTAATTCCCCTTCTTGTTGTATAATTTCATTCCATAAATAAAACTTTAAAGAGATCCTTAGACATAGATGACTTGCCCCATGGACCACTCTTGCCCCTTGTTGTTTCAATTAAACCCTATTATGACTCCATAGCTGTTGGCGAAAAGTCAGGTCTCGTGGGCAAGACCCAGGTTCAAGGGTTGTGGCCAACAAGGGGTCCGGTGTAGTCTAGGAACACGCCGGCATTTTCACCCTGCTCTTGGAGAGCAGTGCGTCTCACCCGAGGCGTGCCGCGACCACATGAGTAAGGGGATGAGATCACTGGTAAGGAGTAAACCCGCAACCAAGGAAAGAAAGCACATCCATTACATATACCAAATTACACATGCAAGATCATTATCTAAGTATTCAGACAGTCGCAACTTAAAATTTTTAAATCAGTGTAAACACATCACAACACATGAACAACATATTGAGACAACAATCCTCCCTTATATTATTCTTCTGGCCGAATACATGATTACATAGCTTTCTTCTCTGATAACTCACAAGTCAGACACAGATGGGTTTGAGAACAGAAAGGAAGACATAGAAAGTAAGAACCCATAGGAAGAACAAGCATGATTCTTCCGCAGCTGCTCTGCGTATCCTTCCTCAGGTCTTGATCCTCACGACTTCTCTCGCGTCCATTCAACCTTTAACAACAACAATCAATAACCAACCAACCTCCTTCTTCAGTCGGGTGATCGCCTTTTATTCACCCGCTCGTCGCGACTGGCAGCTTCTCTGTGTCTTCACTCTGGCTTTTTCCAGCATCTCTTCTGATGTCTGCGTGTTCTACCTTCTGTTTTCTGCTATATTTCTTTCATCTGCACTTATCTCTGTTCGATCTCCAGTTATCAAGTGCTTCCGCGCCACCTTGGTAGCTCCGCAACTCCTGGTCGCTGCGGCGCGGTCGCGGTTGCTATGTGTATTTATTCCGCAACTCAAAAAGAGTCAAAGTTCAAAATGTCTTGGCCAAAAGTTCAAAACTTAAACAAAAACAAGGGCCCCAACAGGCCCCGACCACAATCCTTTGACTCGTCCGCGAGTCAATCGCAAATGACAGTTTCTACTTCCATACCCCCGCTGGCTTCCGCGCCCTGCTCTGCTGTTCCTTCTTCCGCTACCCTTTCCTGCTGTACTCCGCCATCCGGTTGGCCAAACAAGGGCCCCAACTCTGGGACCCGGCGGAGTGCTGAATCTCTAAGCTCTGTGAAGGTCGCCACTGCTTGCTGCCATTCCTGCATAAGCAGGTCGACGTCTTGAGAGATTCGGTTAGCGGCGGCTTCGTCTATGGGCGTCGGGGCAGCCCCGAACAACGTGGCGAGCTGGGACTCGGCCTTGGCATCCAGCTAGTGCATTGCGTCAGCATGGGTGCGAAGGGGCGGCCGCATCTCTCGGAGGACGTGCTTAGCCGCTGCTGATTCGGCCTCAGTCATCTGCATGTGAAGTTCCAGCTCGTCCGACTGGGCGTAGAGCTGATCTAGCCTTGCCGGGTCCGTGGTCGCCCAAATTTCGCTGGAGATCTGTTACAGCTGGGCAGCAATGGGTTGCGTCTTGACCGTCAGCGCGAGGGAGCACTCCTGCAAACTTCGCAGAAGGGCAGAAGCTGCGGCTGCAGTGGAATGAAGAGTGGCTTGCATACTAACTGCCTGTGTCTGCTTGGCAGTTACCTGTCCTGAATGGTCGGCGGGTGGATCTGGAAGGGTAGGCCGTGCGGCTAACGCCGCTTGTAACTCCTGGTTCTCTCTGCAAACAGTAGTGAAAATTTCCCCGAGCTGGCGAGCCTGTAAAGCTATATTGTCCTCTTCGATGCGAGCAGGGAGTGGGGCATGGTGAGCCCGTGCCTCCGGCCATACGCTGGAGAGCGCTTGATTAACAATGTTGGCCTGCTCCTGGAGGTAGGTCTTCTCCTGCAGCAGCTGATTGCGCTGTTCAGTAAGCGCCGTGATCTGATTCCGCTGCTCGGTGCACCGCCGCTATAGCTCAGTGTGAATCTGCTCGGCCTTGATGGCCGCCCGCTGAATGAGCAGATACAACTGTGCTGGACTCAGTTGTTCTGCATTTTTTGTGCCGGGTGCATCCTGCTCGGGCGTCTGTTCCTGCGAAGATTGGCCCATGGCCGCTGCTCTGCCTGAAGTCTCTGGAGGATGGACCGGCGTCTGCTGTTGCACCGAAGTGGCCATATCAGGCTCTGGCCGGTCCTGCTGCGTGGTTTGCTCTGTGGAAGGGGCGGCTGAATCAACCCCAACTGTGGCTGGCTGGACAGATATAGTGGCAAGGGAATCCCGGGATGTGGCCACGGGGTCAACAGGCGGTACCACGGCTGCAGTACTGGAGGTGACCTCCGCCCCGTGGTCACCGCCGAAAAGTTCCCGGATCAAAGAATCGGACACAGTGGCTGATGAAGTGGACAGATTGGGGGAGGTGGCATGTGGTCGGCTGGTGGAGGGGGCGGTGGATGGAGTGAACGAGGTGGGAGGGAGACGAATGTTGAGGAAATCTGCTGGATCAATCAGCGGTTCCTCCAGAATCAAAGTTGCTGTGGGCGGCGTGGCTGGTGGATCATCCTCTGTAAGGTCCACCACGGGATCTGTGGCCGTAGTGCGGGCCTTCTTAGATGGAGGTGGGCCGGTGGAATTGGGTTCGGGGCCCGGTTCACCCATTGTCATGATGATGGGGGTGGCAGAAGTGAACGGGCTAGTGGGAATGGGGGAAGTGAGGGGGGCGGTGTTGGAGAGACCAAGGGACCGATTAATATGAAATTCATTAAAAGAAGGAAATATAGGGGCACCACTGGAAACAACCTGAGTTGCCACGTTGAGTCTCCGGGCCTAGTCGTTGAAATGATCGACGATGGGGACCAGCGATTCAGGCAGGTCCGCTGTGGTCCCCGCTGCATCTGGGGTTGTCTCCGCCGCAACTTGGGAAGATCCCCCGGCGCTGGTCGCGGCAGGCTGCTGTGCGGCCCTCATCCCATCAAAATTGTAGTGGAGGACTCCGTTGCTAACGTGCTGGACAACCCCCAGCCATGTAGAAACCTCTCTGTGGAAGACATTATCATTCAGCTGGAAGCGCAGGGGCGCCATATGAAAAGTATGGTGCGGTACACAAGTCGGCCGAATGAAAGTGTGGTTGTGGCTGATGCCAAACCACACCTTTTCACTGTATTCATCCAACAGGTTCCGGGGCACCCGTTGCTGGGAAGCGACCACATCGGTCATCATCCCATACCATTCTCGGAACGCCTCTGCGTTCACCTGCCTGCTGCTAGGGGTCGTGGACACCTGCCAGGGGGAATATCTCATCGCGAGCAGTTGGCTCACGGTGAGCTCCGCCGGTGTCCGTATCGGGGGAAGATGCCATTTCCACATGGCGAACGCTAAGAGCAAGTACCCATAGATGAAGCTGGTAGTCCGCCTGTAATTGTCTTCGCAAGCCGCGAAGAGTTCCTTCAACACAAACGAGCTCCAATTCAACCGGGCCCCCTGGACGCAGTGCTCTGCAATGGAAATTGTGTCCAGAGTGCACTCTCCCTTTGTGTAGTGGCGCATGGTCTTGCTAGCGATCAGGTAGCAAGCAAACCGGATTGCTGGTACATTTATCAAATCTATCTTGGCACCTTTGCCACCCCGGCGAGTGCCATATTTGGTGTAGAGGTCTGCATCAGCCGACTTCCGGGCGCGCTTGGAGGCTGTCTGCCCCGCAGAGGAGACATCTGCACCAGTTTGGGATAGCCCCGTAAGCCGACTAATGTCTGCTGCATGTATTGGAATTTCTTCGTTCAACCACAAGGACCCGTTCTGCACCCGACTGAGGAGGAACCGGGTACATTGCAGAATTGGTCCGGTGGTGCCGAAGACGGGAAGACTCCTCAAATTCATCAAATTCGACTGCTGTAGGCCCCGGAATTCTTCCCGCATTCGACTGTTAGAGCTGCTCCCGGGCGTATAATGGTGTTCCATGAACGTCTGCCAATGGAGGTGAGGAAACTCAGCCGGGTCGGACAAGTTGGCGTCCATACAGGGTGCATTGTCATATTTGCCGACCAGTGACTCAAGTCGGTGAATTCTGCGATCTAGCGTTGGTTCAGGAACTGAGAGAAGAGCTCTCGGCATCTTGGCGCGTCTCTGATAGACTTGGACGATTCTTCTGTAACTTCCTGCTAGGTGCTGAGTGCTCTGATACTGCGAATGCTCCGGAGTTGCTGAAACTTCCAAACTTAATTGGTCCGTCATCCCTGTGCTGATAGCCTTCATGCAAATTGGGCCATCTGCTGGCACGCGCGGGTTTGATGAGACTCCATAACGGCAATTAATTCTTGCTATCTTTCTTGCCTGCGATAATCGTGCGATCAATCGCAGGCCTGTGTGTAATCTGATAGTTGCTGACGGCGTCATTGGGAGATGGGCGGACCCGACGGCGGAGAGAACTGCGGCTGATGGTAAATGATTACGGTATGATTATTGTCCATTAAGGGAATTTATGACCAAATCTGAGCTATCCTACGGACTGACAAAAGGACTGACGGAAATGACCTGGACTGACACCGGCACGAGGATGGATCCTTCGTGCATGACACGCTGGACTGGAGCGGTGACACGCTGGACTGGCGCTGCGACACGCTGGACTGGCCCTCCCTAACCATAGTCGGTTGCGGTAATGTTACCGCAACTGACTGGTTATTTGACTGAGTGCCGACAATTGGAAAAATACTACCTACATTCATCCCGGTTGCGGGAGATTTATTCAACTACGCTACTCTACGGGTTCTCTCGGTTGCGAGAGTTATTAATGAAAAGTGAGAAGTACCTACTCCTGGTAGGGCTTCAGGCGTGCGCCATTCACCCATCCCGGAAGAACTGTGCCGTCCAGTTGTGCCAACCGAACGGCTCCTGAGTCGCGGATCTCGATGAAAAAGTACGGTCCCAGCCAATGCATCTGGAGCTTGCCCGGAAACTTTTGGAACCGGCTGTCGTATAAGAGGACTTTGTCGCCAACGTGGAAAGCTTTAGTTTTGATGTGGCGGTCGTGCCACGCCTTCTGTCGGGCCTTCTCAACCCTCTGGTGGAATTCTGCGAGGAATCGAGCCTCATCCAGCTCCTGTAGCTCTTGGAGGCGTTCCCTAAGCGACGCCTCTTCTGAGAAGTGGAGGGTCGTTGCGATCAAAAGGCTGGGCACGGTGAACTCGGCGGGAATCACTGCTTCTCGGCCGTACACCAACTGGAAAGGCGTCTGGTTGGTCAAACGTTTTACCATGGTCTGGTAAGCCCATAATGTCGCTGGTAGCCGCTCGTCCCAATCGTCCCGCTGAGCATTGCAAATTTTAGTCAAGCCCTTCTCAAGAATCTTGTTGAAGGCTTCCACCGTACCATTGGCCTGCGGGTGGTATGGGCTACTTTTATGATGCTGAATCATAAATGTGTCCAGTAGCGACTTGACCGTGGCGTTAATGAAATGCGTACCCTGATTGCTGGTTAAGCTCCTTGGGCAGCCAAAGCGGCTGATGATGTGTTCAAAGATGAACCGGGCAGCGGTCTCTGCTGAGCAGTCGCGTACCGCTGCCGCCTCAGCCCACCGTGTGAGGTAATCCATCGCGGTAATGATGTACCGGGCTTTGGAATGGCGCGGGATGGGTGCGATGGGGCCTACGAAATCAACGGCCCACTTCTCAAATGGCCGCAACACATGCACCGGGTGTAGCGGAAGCTCGTCCCTGTGCGAAGGCCTTCCCGTCCTCTGACAAATATCACAACGTTTCACATAGGCCTTACAGTCTGCATGTACCGTCGGCCACCACAGGCCAGCTTGAAGCACCTTCCTTGCGGTGGGTTTCGCACCCACGTGTCCTCCCGCAACACCGCTGTGACATTCCCACATCACTGCTTCCCGCTCGTGGTCAAGAACACACCTGCGCAACACCTCATCCAGGCCCAGTTTGTACAGCTGCCCTGCGATCAATTGATAATCGGCCGCCCGGACAACCAAGTGGCGTTTCTGAAGAGGGGTGTAGTCCTCAGGGCACTGTCCTGCGGTCAAATACGTGGCAATGTCAGCCAGGTAGTCTGGGACTGCTTCAACTCGGAATAGGTCAGCATCCGGGAGCTGATCGTCCAACGGACCTTCATTCTCTCCAGTCTCCAGCCTGGATAAGTGATCGGGACCAACGTTCAACCTGCCAGGCTTGACAATCACCTCAAACGTGAACTCCTGAAAAAGTAGAAGCCATCGACAGATTCTTCCTTCCAACACCGGCTTATTGACCAGATATTTTAATGCCGAATGGTCCGTGAAGAATGTAAATTTGCCGCCCAAAAGGTAGTGGCGGAACTTCTGAAGAGAGTACACCATCGCCAACGCCTCTCGCTCGGTCGTGGTATAATTCTTCTCCGCATTCGATAACCGTCGGCTGGCAAAGTATACGGGGTGGTCAACTGTCGTTTCCCCGGGTTGCGCCAATACAGCGCCCAGTGCGATCCCGGACGCGTCAATGTGTACGTGGAACTGCTTATCCCAGTCGGGATGAACAAGTATGGGTGCCGTCGCCAACTTCTCCTTCAAAGTGTCGAGTGCCTTCCTGCACTCCGCCGTCCACTCAAATGCTACTGACTTCCGCAACAGTCTCTCCAAAGGGGCAGTGATTTTGGCATAATTGCGGATAAACCGCCTGTAGTATCCTGTGTGCCCGAGCAGTGCTCGCAACTGCTTCACAGTCTCGGGGGCCTCCATGTGGACGATGACCGCGACCTTGGAAGGATCAACGCAGACCCCTTGCTTACACACCACGTGACCCAAGAGTGTGCCGAATGGTACTGCAAAAATACATTTCTTCAAGTTCAAGTAAATCTGCAGCTGGCGGCATCGATCGAACATAACACGCAATAGGGAGGCGTGTTTCTTCAGTAGGCTGTAAACAGTCCAGTCGTCCATATAGACTTTCAAGAACTTGTGAATGTACTCCCGGAAGGCAGCAATGACAATCCGGGAAAACACCGCCGGTGCGTTCTTCAGACCAAACGGCATAACGTGGTATGCGAATGATCCCCACTCAGTTGTGAATGTTGTCTTCGCCTTGTCTTCCTCGGCGATGCGCACCTGATGGTAGCCCGAAAACCCATCAGTGAAGGAATAAGCTTCTTTTCCCGCGACATGATCTAGAACTTCGTCGCTGAAGGGAGTGGGAAATGGATCGTGAATACAAGCATTATTCAAACTCCGATAATCTACGCAGACACGGATTTCCGCTTTGTCCTTCTTGTTCTGGATGACAATGGGACTTACCCACTCAGCTTCTTCTACTAGAAAGATGAGACCCGCAGCCAGCATCTTGTCGATCTCCATCTTGACCTTCTCTTTGATACGTGGATTCAACCGGTAGGGTCGGTGCTTCACCGGCCTGGCTCCTGGTTTCAGTGTGATGCGCATCTCGCCCAGATCCCCCTTGATCCCCTTCAGGTCCGCAACTGATGACGAAAATAAATCTTCATACTCCCGGAGGAGGCTGAAAATTTCTCTTGTCGTCTCCTCGTCCCAGTAATCTCCCACCGTTGCTAGCTTAGGTTTCTCCTCCGTTCCGATGTTCAGCTTCTTTGTCTTTAGGGGCTGCAAATGGACTCCTTCTGTCGTCGGCTCGTCGCGGATGCCGCGCTCGCCTTCCTTCTCGTCAAAATAGAGATGCCTAAGGTCCTCCAAACTATCATCTTTCGGAACGCCGTCAATTCGTTGGCAAACCAACTCGCGCTTGACTCTGGAGCGTGACGCCACTGGGTCCTCATCACGCTCAGGATGGCGGAAAAACAGAACCTCCTTGACGGCTTGTAGGGCCTGAGATTCCTGCGCCGTCTCCCCTTCGAACGAGAAGCTCTGGACAAACTTTTCCGCGACTGTTTGCCAGGAGCGGGTTCCCCGTTTCCACTCTTCCTCCAGGTACGAGGCCTGGGGAATTATCCCCAGGGAGTGGACAAACCTGTGGACCCACAACTCCTCAGGGTACCTTGAGCTACGCCACTGTTCCTCACACGCCTGCAAATGCTGTCGCGGGTCGGAAGCTCCATGATGTTTAAATGTAATACAGGGCCCTTCATCCTCTTTGAAGCGTGCCTGTAGAGCATCCGCCACACACTCCCATCGCAACAGAGTGTTGCGGTGATTGTTCCACCATCGTCCCGATGTGGACTTCAAGGCCACATCTAAAAGTGGTATTCGACTTTCCTCTGGGACCCGATCTTCCACCTTGGCAATAAAAGTATTCACTGCTTGCATGTTTGATAATATGGGGTATCCGCGGATCTCAGTCCCTACCCACCGGACCTGAGCGATGGAGGCACATCTCCGTGTAGTGGTCTCATACCCCCCTTGCTGCCAGTCTTCCCACGCAAGCTCGGATCCGAGCTCCGAGCTCTGCACACTCCACCAACTGATAGACCCTGTTGCGGTCGGGTTGATGTAATCGTCCCGCTTCCCTGCAGTCATCTGATAGAGATGGTCCATCATCTGAGCATCCTCCCGATTGTCCACCGGTTCTGTGTATTGCGGACCCTGATATGGGTCGAGAGGCTGAGTGACCCTTACCTCCCCATCCTCAAAAATCATCAGCTCCTTCTTGAGGTCGATGATCGCGTAATTCTCAAAAGCCCAATCAATGCCAAGTAAAGCAGGATAGGGGTCCTTATCGCCCATGATATCAATAACCTCAAAGTCGGTGTATGTCTTCACCCTCGCAACGTCGACCTCGACACCCTCCAGTCGGCCGATTGGCAAAATACAGTACTGGTTCGCCATTCTGAGTTGGATTGGGGAATAGGCGAGCCGTGGCTTTCCAAGAGCCTCCCATGTCTTTCGTGGCAATATATTGACGTCAGACCCCAAGTCCAACATGGTGTCGCTGATTTGGAATCCGGCGACCTGCGTGTTAAGCCGGAATTCTTTGCATGTGCGTTGCTTGTTCCGCTTGACACGTTGCACGTATTGAGGCCTAGCGTCCACCGGATTTCTGGGTTCTGCGTGCCCATGCAGCGCTCCGTCTAAAACATGTTTGAGCTGCTGCCGCAGCCCAGCGTTATCAACAATCCTGAGGAATAGCTGGAGCCAATCCTCGACCACAGTATCTGCGGCGTTCTGCGCACCGGATTCCGGCTGCCAGGGCTCTTCCAGCCCTCCCTCGTTCCGCAACTGGGCGAATGCCTCAACCGCCTCCTGGAAATACTTCTTCTGGACATCGGGCCTGATCAAATTCTTTGGGGATGCCGGCCGAACCACTCGTGCTGGCTCCTTCTCGTGGGCATCGTCTCCAGTCTTCTTCCCCCCCCGTGTTACTATCGCAACATTCTGCATGTCAGGGGTTGCGGTGCTGCGCGGTTCTGAGTTTATCAGATTCGCTCCCCTCTGCCTCACCCGTTCTTCCCACTTCTTGATGAGCTCCGGACAGTCTTCTGTAGCATGGGCGTTGACCTGGCACTGGGAACACCAGGGTCGTCGCGGAAGGGGACATTCTCGAGCCACATGACCCTCCTGGTCACAGTTGTAGCATTTTACCGGACCGCGTCCGCCTGTTCGGCCTCCCCGCATGCCGCCACCTCTTCCCCTTGGGGCCTCGTTCACCCTGTACGAGGGACGATCCAATCGATCCGCAAGAGCGTCAAGCGCCCTGCACTGCTCAGTATTGTGAGTCGTAGACACACAGAATTCGCAGTATACATTATTCGGCACCGTGGAGTACTTCTGTAATATCGGGCACATCCGAGGAGGATGCCCCATCGTCCGACAAATCTCACAGTACTCTGTGGTGGAAGACCCCGGTTGCGGTGGGAACCCCGCAAAGGTCTGTTGCGGCTGGTAGACTCCCTGCGGGTTCATCGCCGCGCCACCCCCTGGTGGTGGACCCCCCTGAATTGCTGCAACTGAGGGCCCAACTCCTGCGCCGCGCAACCGAGGACATTCGGTTGCGACGTGTCCCTCGACCAGGAAATGAGTACACCAAACATTCGGTCGCGCTGGTCTCGCTGGCTGAATTTCCTTGAGCTTTTCAGTCAAGCTGGCGATCTGGTGTTGCAACCCTATCAGAGAAGGGTCTTGCGGGACAAGCCCCCCCCTATATTCCTGGGGGTATCCTGCCATGGCTTCAATCTTCATGGCCTGCTCCAAAGCGTCCTGCAGATTATCAATCTTCTGCTGTGTGAGAGGGGTTCGTGTCAAGGGGAGCAGAGCCTTGATGAACCAGTCCCTCTGGTGGTTTGGATCGATCGGGTAACTGAGTTTCCCGATCGCGTCTTTAAATCGCCGCATCAACTCCCATGCGGTTTCTCCTTCCTTCTTCTTAATTTTCCACAGCTCTGACAGGCCCTGCTGGTCTGTCTGGGGAAGCTTGAATTCACAGACAAAATCCCGCTTCACGTCCGCGATTACAGGGTTAGGGTGCGCCTCGGACCACTTGATGAACCAATGCAGAGCTCTCTCTCTGAGCGTGGTTTGGAACTCTATTAACTTCCCTGCATCCGGCGTCTGTCGAGCCCTCCAGATGGCTTCACACAGATACCAGTGTTGTTCTACGTCGTCATTTCCCCGGCCAGAGAACTCTGGGTACCGGGTGAAAGATCCAGCCATGTATACTTGTGGAGAATTAACCAGGATAAAACCTCCGGGTCCTGGTTGCGTAACGATCCCACTAGGGAAAATACTACTACTAGTGACGCTGCTGCTACTGGGCGTTACCGACGCCGCTGAACTACTATATGACTGACTTAATGCTTGTAACTGAATAAAAATATGTCTTAAAGGTTGGTAAAGTACCAGGGGAAGGTCGGGATCCTGGCCATGCGGAAAGCGGGACGTAGGGCTGCCTGGAGGGGTGGGTGCCGTCTGATCCTGGAACATCTGCTGCATCACGCTATGCCATTCGTCATCGGAGCTTTCTTCGAGCTGCATCTTTCCATTATCTTCGCTAGTCGTTACTTCTCGTTATCGCGTCACTGGGCTCCCATGCACCCATTGTACGTCCGCTGCTATCCCGTCCCCTGTCCGGGTATCCAAACCCATGGTTCTTGTCTTCTGAGGCGCCTCCTTCTAATTTCTCCTCTCGATTTCCCTTCTTTTCAAATCTCTCATTACCCTTCTTCGCCACCTATCGGCGATCTGTGCCCGCCGATGTGCACGTGACTCCCGCAACTTGCATGCGGCTTCAACGTCCACCCCCCCGCTCCCCACTCTTACTATCTACACGGAATCGGTCCCCTCAAGCCTTCCCCCAGTATGGGTGGTTTACGCTTCCATACTCGTTTTGCGGAATTCAATCAACCCTTCGTCCACCATCAGGGCTTTGATCCACAACGGAATATCCTTCAGCAGTTTCCCCCTTAGTCCTGAGTGAAAAACAGCCTCAGCCTTCGAGAAGGATTGGTAACACTCAGCAGCAAACTCCACAGCGTATCCTTCCAACGTGGTCCTTACCCAAAAATCCACTGCACGGGTGAGTTCAGTGTCTACCCGATGCAGTGCGACCAGGTCTTCGTGCGCCCACCTGCGGTTTATCTTCCGCGAGCCTTCCTGGGGCACCGTCGCTCGTAACCTTCGCAACCAATTGTAAAGGTCGGTAGGGAACCTTCCCCAGAAAATTTCGTACGTATCACTGGCTGAATCAGAGAAAAGAACGATCTCCTTGATCGCGGCCTCCTTTTTCTTGGTCAGCTCCGCTTGCTGAGTAATGAAGTGGTCAAGGTGATCATCCCACCATCGCCGTATTGCTCCTTCAAAAATCCTCGAGACCATGATCTAGATCCCCTCAGAACATGCAGGTCCCGACAACGGAACCATTTGTTGGCGAAAATTAAGGTCTCGCGGGCAAGACCCAGGTTCAAAGGGTTGTGGCCAACAAGGAGTCCGGTGTAGTCTAGGAACACGCCGGAATTTTCACCCTGCTCTTGGAGAGCAGTGCGTCTCACCCGAGGCATGCCGCGACCACATGAGTAAGGGGATGAGATCACTGGTAAGGAGTAAACCCGCAACCAAGGAAAGAAAGCGCATCCATTACATATACCAAATTACACATGCAAGATCATTATCTAAGTATTCAGACAGTCGCAACTTAAAATTTTTAAATCAGTGTAAACACATCACAACACATGAACAACATATTGAGACAGAAATCCTCCCTTATATTATTCTTCTGGCCGAATACATGATTACATAGCTTTCTTCTCTGATAACTCACAAGTCAGACACAGATGGGTTTGAGAACAGAAAGGAAGACATAGAAAGTAAGAACCCATAGGAAGAACAAGCATGATTCTTCCACAGCTGCTCTGCGTATCCTTCCTCAGGTCTTGATCCTTGCGACTTCTCTCGCGTCCATTCAACCTTTAACAACAACAATCAATAACCAACCAACCTCCTTCTTCATTCGGGTGATCGCCTTTTATTCACCCTCTCGTCGCGACTGGCAGCTTCTCTGTGTCTTCACTCTGGCTTTTTCCAGCGTCTCTTCTGATGTCTGCATGTTCTACCTTCTGTTTTTTGCTGTATTTCTTTCATCTGCACTTATCTCTGTTCGATCTCCAGTTATCAAGTGCTTCCGTGCCACCTTGGTAGCTCCGAAACTCCTGGTCGCTGCGGCGCGGTCGCGGTTGCTATGTGCATTTATTCCGCAACTCAAAAAGAGTCAAAGTTCAAAATGTCTTGGCCAAAAGTTCAAAACTTAAACAAAAACAAGGGCCCCAACACCTCTAATATCTCTCTTTCCTCCTTTTGTCCTCTCTCCCTCTCTCTCCATCTTTCTTATCACTCACTCTCTCTCTCCCTCTCTCTCTCTCTCTCTCCACATTTCTCTCTCTATGTCTTTCTTCTTAACTCCATCTCCCTCCCCCTCCAAGTCCATCTCTCTTTCCCTCCCTCTCTCCACTCTCTCACATCCTCTCTCTTCCTTCCTCTCTTTCCCTTTCTCTCCCATCTCTCTCTCCCTCTCCCTCTCTCTTCACCCACCAACTATGTTACTATATTCCTCCCTCTCATCTTATATCTCCTTCTCCCCCCCTTATATCCATCTCTCCTTATTTGTCTCTTTAACTCAGCCCCAAACATACAAGCTCTCTCTTTGTCTCTCCCTTGTCACTCCTTCTCTCTCTCCACTTCTCACTCTCTATATTTCTTATTTCCCACATCTTTCCCCCTCCAACTCCATCTCTCTATCGATCCCTCTCTCCTCCTCTCTCTCAAGTCCTCTCTCTCATCCTTCCTCGATCTCTCTCTCTCTCTCTCTCTTCCCTCCAATACTCTCTCTTCCCCCATCACTCTCCTCTTCTCTCTCATCCTTCCTCTCTCTCGCTTTCTCTCCTACCTCCCTCTCTTGTTTCCCTCCAATCCTCTCTCTTTCCCCATCTCTCTCTCTCTCTCTATTCCTCTATCTTCCCCCATCTCCTTTTCATTCTCTCTCTCTTTTCGCCCCTCTCTCTCTCCAACTACATTACTATATCCCTCCCTCTCTCCTTCTCTCTTCTTCTCTCCCCCCTTCTTTCCATACATCTTACTTTGTCTCTTTATCTCACCTCTAAACATAAATACTCTCTCTCCATCTCTCCCTTATCACACACACTCTCTCTCCACTTCTCTCTCTCTCTCTATTTATTCTTAGTTATGTAAACTAATGAACATAAATATTCGTAAATATAAAGCACATTATGGATTAAATATGAAAAGAGGTTTTATTTACTTACCATACCTCTGGTTTATTTATATTTTTATTTATTTACCATACCTCTTTTATTTACTATGGTATTTGGCCCAAAGGCTTGTTATATAATTATATTTTTATTTATAATCCTATTTCATATATTGTTATTTATTTACCTTACCTCTTTATACCTCTTTTATATTTATTTATTTACCATATCTCATGTTTATTTATATTTATATTTATTTAAATTTTAAAATATTGCAACTTTGATGGGGAAATATTTATGTCTTTAAATATTTTAATTTATCCATTGAATATGTGTTTTCTTTTTAAAAATTAATTTTACAAATATTTAATTAAAAGAAATATGTTATTTACAGGGAAAATTTTAAGAACCCCCCTAAATTTGTATATATAATATATGGGCGAATCCCCATGATACATATGAAAAATGGAAGGCGATTTTATTAATAATATAATATGTATACATAATTTTTTGGAAAATCTCTCACGAGATTATATTATCTTGTAAAATCATGGTGAATCACCAGTACAAATGGCGAATCACTACTACAAAATGGTGAATCGTTTTCTAGTGGAGTTCGGGGTGTTGGTTCCAATGAAGATATGGTAGTTGAACCAGGAGTAGAAGGAAGAGAACCACCAAGACCAAGCATGGCACATGGTGACTCATGAGGAAAGTAGTTCTCGTGCAGTTTGGAAAATGCGTTCTTCTAGTTCTGTTAAGCGTAGTGTTGTTGCTCATGCTACTACTAGCACTGATATTGAGGTTGGAGAAGAGTTTCAACAAATTGGGATCTTTGCAGATCATTTTGTTTCAACAATCCTCCAACACAAAGGCCCATGCCTCTGCTGATTTCTTCAATGAGTAGAACAAGTCCAACAAAAATTAAAACACCAATAACTAATGAGCAGAGTCAATACGATAATCCAAACACACCTCCAAACTGACAGTTGTGCCTCATTGTCTGCTATGCACATCCAAAACGATTCAGCTCATGGCAGAATTTGCTCGTGGGAATGGATCATGGAATTCAAGGGGGCAGTATCATAAATTCACGAAGCTCAACTCATCCCTCCACAGTCCAATGCAACAATGGAGATCGGCTCTCCTCCACACATATAATCACCAACATGCACCAGCATTTACACAACTATTACACAATCCAGGCCTCTCACAACAATGGCCTCTCACAAGTTTGACCGGCGACGGTACTTAACTAAAAACTTTAAATATAAAAGTTTGACCAGGAAAAGCAGTATTCAATTTTTTATCTTGTAATTAAAGTATTCAACATCCCAATATATAAAAATACCATCAAACAAACATTATGCACTCCACTCATAAAACAGTTTAGGATAAGAGAAAGTGTAACTTCTCATTCCATTCATAACAAAACTCATGATAAGAGAAAGTGCAACTTCCCATAACGGTAAAACAAAAGGAGGAACTTTAATAATGATAAAAAAATTCCAAAGTGTGGGGTATCCCACTTTTTATTCACACACCAAATAGCCCATCAAAAACTTACTTGCAGTCTTGCACTTGTCCTTGCTAGAAATCAGGAATTGATTTTACATCAGAAATTAACGAAAAAACCTGCATATGGTAGAGAGCCTTAGTCACCGGCTAAAATTTTAATGTTGGTCGTTATGGAAATCGACTTATTTCCAACCATCCAAACCTTAAAGTGAAAATTACATTACAGTATGTACAAAAATGGATATAGTTTGGACATGTAAACTCCCCAAGTTTTCTTGTGCCCCTCATTCATGGCTGTTGTTAAGCTGTAACATGGGAAACCCCCCCTTCCCTTACATTTCGTTGCTTAGGTTTGCATGGTTTCCATATCCAACCATCAATCCAGTGAGCTTCTTATTATTCAGAAGCTGTTGGTAGACCATTGGTTTTTCAAATCTGTTACCAAATTATGAAAAAAATCAAATAAATAATGAATTCATGATTATCTTTGGAGAGTATCTATGTATGATTAATTTCATTGTGACATAATAGCTAAAGAAAAAATATCATTAGGTAAGCAACCCAATTTAAATCTTGAAGATACATAATCTTCAGTGATTTCAATAACTAAACAATAATTAATTGCTCTGTACCTGCTAGGGAACGGTATCAGGTGTGGCAAACAAGTATCTATGTATGATTAATTTCATTGTGACATAATAGCTAAAGATAAAATATCAATAGGTAAGCAACTCAATTTAAATCTTGAAGATACAAAATCTTTAGTGATTTTAATAACTGAACAATAACTAATTGCTCTTTACCTATCAGGGAACGGTATCAGGTTTTAGAGAACAGTATCAGGTGTCACACACTCTGTGCTAAATTGACAACATCTTCTGCATTACTGACTATTTGATTGAAACAGATATATCTCCCATAGGCAGATGGATCTTGATAAGCACATATATGAGCATCCGCTAGAAAATTTATGTCCACACTAGCTAAAGTGCCCTTCTCATACATTTGTGTAGCCCCTGCCATCACAAAGACTAGCAACTGTAAATAAACTAGCTAATATTTTGCACTTCTATAGAGTAGATCCTCTCCAAGGGATTACTATACCAATAGATTAGATCCTCTCCAAGGGATTACTATACCATATTTGTACGTTCTAGAACAGATTCTATTTGGTATGCAGATCTCTCACCCTCACCTTAAGATATGCAATGGTAGATCCTGAGATTTTGTATGTGATACCAGGTCCCACAATCAGAGATGCGTTGATTGTCACCATATTCAACCCTTTGTCCATGGCCAGCGCCCATGCAACCCTCTCTAACAGTGTCTTGGCTAATGCATACCATAACTGCGAACAAGAAATATTGCATAATTAGAACAAGAATACCACAGATAACCTAACATTGGCTATCTGTTTCTGCACTTGTTTCCCTTTCTTCTATCAACTATGTTGCAGATTTTGAAGCATACTACAGCCATAAAACAACAACTTATGAACGGATTGATGAGTAGCAATTTAGCCCTTGAAGACTTCTTTTCTAAAACACATTTCTAGTGAATACATAAGGATCAAATGCATACATTAGGCCATTTTCATCTCAAGTACACACATTAAAGATGAATGTATCAAATTGTTTCTTCATCTACTAAATTGGTAAATGATGACAAAATCTTCTGTATTTATTTGCTAAATGATTGTTTGTGACATACCAAGTTCTCTATTTATCAAATGCATGTATGGATCATTATTCGCCATTGCTTCAATTTCTTCTTCTCGATATTCTGCTTTTTTGTCTATTTTAACTGCTTCTCCTATTTAATTTCTATTACTATATACTTATCGTCCTTGTACCCCATTAGCTAATCCCTTTTAAGGGATACTACCAGGTTGAAGATCCGATAAAGAAGAAGAATCTACTCAAAGTGGTAGAACTGTCTTCTTACATTATAAATACTTCATCATGATTGGGCTATACTTTTTAGAGTTCAGTTTTGTTGTAACATATAATAAAATGTAAATCATTTTCAATAAAAGGCGTATATATTACGTATTGATATATATTCATTATAAGTTCCCTTTTAATTAATTAATTATTGGCCATTAATGACTAAAAATATAAAGGTGATATGATGTAGTAGGTGTGACAAATTCTTGTGATTCAAAACCCTCGAGCGCAACTAAAGATCCACAAAGAAGAAATATGAATAATGTCTACCAAGTTACTGCAAGACTTTCCAAAGCTGGAACCGGGGAAAATTTTGGTGAGTCTTACAACTATGAAAGTACATTTAAGGTTTTAAAATTTGATAAGGTCATTACTTGTAAAACCATTTTCTATGATTTTATAGTTAACCTAATTGTGCAAAATAATTCATATTGAAATATTATTTTAGTAATTGCCATAGAACTAAAGTAGAGTTAATCACGATTTTCTTTGCTGGCTGGTTTCAATAACATTACTCCAATTTTTGTTTGGGCTTTCATTTCAATGCTTTCGCCACAAGATCTTGGATTGGAGGTGTTGGAGTGATTTGCCATTTTTCTTGGTTGACTTGAAATTTGAAGATACAAATGGCATTTAGCGAATTCTTCCAGGTGGAGAGGTGGTTGGGCTTGAAGAGTTATGTGCTCGCTAAACTGGTGATACTGCAAGAAGTTCAAAAGGATGAAACCTTTATTTATTATTACTACGGCCCTAGATAAAAACTCGCTGGTGAATTGAAGAGTGTTGAAAATGTTGACAATCGAAAATGGTCAGACTTGAAAAGTTGATGTTTTTATAGATATTAATGCTCAACAAGTTGGTTCTATATGTTTGATGTTGTAGATCTCTTCTTTGGGGAAATCGTTTATAATTTTAGGCACTTTTGATTCAGAATTACCAGGTGAGAGGCGTGTCTGTCTTGGCATGACTTTTTTCAGGATTAGGTATAGAAGAAAAATTATATCTACACCATGTTTTTAATTCTGTATATTTTCTCTCACAAGTGATTAAGTCCATTGAATATATTGATTTCTTGAGTTCAATCGGTGTTTGGTCGAGTTCGTTGTTGTAATCTTGTTGTTGAATTACAAAATTTCTAAATCGGTTTATTTTATTCTTTAAGTCATTTTGCAATGGGCAATTTATATCTTTATTTTTCTTTCTTAACTTTAAATTATTAGAGGATATTAACAATCTACGATATTTATTACTTCTTTCTCCATTACTAACGAAGTTGTTACATAAATGGATTATGACTCCATCATCGTTTACTGTTGTTGTGTTGGATCAGCTCACGGGCTGGTCTCTTTTCCCGGTTCTCTTCTGGTAAATTCGATGGGGCTACGCTTTCTGAACGCCGGAGTTGGGTGTTTATCATGGATTGTGCGTTAGGTTTTTAAGGTCGCCTCTTTGAGATCCTTCACGACAGTCTTGTTCCTGAACAATACAGCGCCCAACACAAATTAGCGGACGCTGGGTGCCGTAAGTAAGGATGTTAAATGAACTGACTGTCTGTTCATTTCTCCCAGGAGACAACAGCCCTGATGCAATGCTCATAAACGGCAATATAGTTGGTCGGTTGTGATGCGCCGATATTTGATATTGTTGAGGATTGGAAAATTCTTATAGACAACAGCCTTCTTCTCTTTCGCTTTAGTTCTTTGTATTCTTTTGATGTATGGATCGTGTGGTTTCCCTCACTATCTTGATGGGTCATTCAGTTCCTCAAGTACACATAATCAGTGTTTCATTTTAGCGGGGAATATACATGAATTTCCAAATATTATTATGGGCGCGAGTTAAGTTGCATCTCTTAAATAAAATAAACAAATATCAAAAAAAAAACGTCTATACTTAAACTGCTTGTGACCGTAACATATTTTATTTTATTCGTTTCTTATTATTATTTTGTTGCATGAAGGAAACGTTTTTGTTATCTCACTACCGTTAACCTTATTTATTCACCTGGAGTTTTCAGTTGGAAAGAAAGGTGCTTTTCTTGTCAGGCCAGTGCATCACATAGCCTGCGCCAACCAATATGCGTAACTGCTTTGCTCAGTTAACTGCACCTCATTTTGACAAAATTTATTTTGATGCTTATTATTACGGAGATGTGTAGAGGAGTCTGTGTTATTTTACTCAAATAACGGGCAAGGTTAAGTCATTATTTTGCCATCCTTCTTCTCTACAACGGTGTTAGTCGAGCTACATCTCGATCTTATTCAGATAAGTACGTTATTTTTTGCTGTGGTCTCCTATCGTCCACTACCTCTTGCTCATTTTTCCCTTTCCGTTTTCACTACTTCCATTGTCGTTTCCAGGCTCTCAACCTTTAATTACCTCCCCTTCATGATCATCCCTATGCATTTCCTCTGACCCAAAACAGTTCACAAACCATGCCTCATGTTGGGTGATGTTTCTTTCATGAAGGATGATGCATAACCACGTAAATTAGCCATCAACGTGTGACACTACGCTGCGCTAAGCAGAAAAAAATTCTGGTAATGTTGTCTGCTCTTTCGTTGGCACTCGGCGGGCCTCTGCTCATTTCTCCTCCTCCGACAAACTTCTTGAAAAAGCCTATCCTCTTTGAAATCAGATTTGAAGAAGATGCTCATTTTCCTATCCTTCGTGCTGGAAGAATTTTCGCATTGCTATAGAATATAATGTCATTGACGTGAGATCGGGGAAAGATTATTGAGGTAAAATTTTGCTTTGTTTTGTGAACTATGATTAACAGAGAGGGTGAATGGTTTCAAGATTATGGAGGCGCTGGGGGATTGGTTAGGGTCAAAAGTCTAGAGAGATTGCGAAAAGTTGACAGGTTTGGAAGTTGCTGAGGTGAAAGAGAATGAACCTTTACAACAGTTTATAACACCTCCGCGGTAAACACCTAGTTATAGTTTAACTGAATGGACTAGAGACAATTCTTTGTGTTGGCGGAAGAAAAACAAAAATCTGGGCGGTGATTGAGATTGTTGAGGTATTATCATGGGGTTATTTTATTATCTATTTTGATCCTGACCAAATATTACTATCTCAATAAGTCTGGTTTGTTGAGGTATACTTAAGGAAAACAGTATGTATACAAACAATACTGTGTTCAGTTATTTGGGAGTTTGAGTTGATTTGATTTATGATTTACCTATTCTTTGGTCTACTGCAATATTATTCTGCTGGTCTAAGGAAATGATGTCTTCCAATCGCAAGCTCTTTTTAATCAAGTGATCATGGAGGGTTGAAGATGGCAATCGAATTTTTATTATTACTGGAAAATGTTCATTATTTCAACTAAAGACACTTTATTATCGCACCACAGGTTATTTTTCTTCGTTTTTGATTAATGAATTGTTGATGATACAGTTGATGAATTCATACAAGATTGATAAATATTCGTGTATGCATAAATCAATAATATTAAATGATTCAGGTCTATTTATAGGTTACTAGTGTATTCTTGTAAATTGATTAATTTTCATATTGGATTGATGACAAGATTTTTCTTTCTAATGTTGTTATATACAGATTAAAGGTCTTGGCGGGAAAGTTCTTCATGAATTTTTTTTAATGAATCACTGGCTTATTCTTTTCAAATCTAATCATTTTACTAATGAATCTAATTAGTTGGTATATGTTGATTTGTTGGAGACGGTGACAAAGATTGTCGCCCAGTACTTTCTGGATTGGCAGTGCTAAGTAGAGACCATTCAATGTGTTCTTCTTTCACGACAAATCTTGATTTCTCCAGACATTTCTAACGCCTTTAGTCCTTGGTTGTGATTTTCCTTGTTGATGTTCTAAATGAACCCCATTGTGGTATTCTCTTCGTTGTTTCCAAATACAATCACCTTGCAGTATACTCTTTGTGCAATATGGCATTATAAATCATTCATTGATGTTTAAATGTTTGATATTGTTGAAGATGGGCGTCTTATAGTTGCTTTGCTCTTCTCTTTCTTTAAATTCTGTGGTGTATACGATGTATGGATCGCTGTTGGTTCCCTCACTGTATCACGATGTGGGTCCATTTAGTTCTATCATTGCCACACCAATCTGAATCATTCTTCTTCTGGAATCTCTTGTTGGATAGTATTATACGCTTGGTGCTGGAGATTCGGTGTATTACATCTATGCAAAAACAAAATAAACAATATCAAAAAAACACATCCTACTCTTTCAACCCAACACCTTTGACATGTTGTCTTTATTTCTTAATTGTTCTTATTAATTGTTGTTTGGAAAGCAATTTTTGTTATCTCCATGCCATTAGCCTTTAACTAACAGTACTTTAAATTTTCATTGGAAAAAAGAGAGTGTCTTTCTTGCTTCAAACCAATATGTTATTTTTGCTCCATGTTTCTTTCCATTTTCATATGCATGTTTAGCTCTGTTTCTTTTTGTCTTCTTCCTTACACCTCTAATTTACACGACAAAGAATTGTTATTGTTTAGTCTGTTGGCAAACCACCCAGGAAGATAATGTTGAAGGAGAGACAATGATGAACTACTACATGTAATGAGATCAAGAGGCTAAATGCATACCATCATATTCTCTGGCGGTCATTAGTCCAACATTACCCATATAAATCATTATTAAACTACCATTCTTGTATTAGTCTCTCTCTATAATCACTACCCCTCTCTTATGTATTTCTACATACCATTTCCTGTAGATAATCATTTCTAAATCTAACCTTTCTTCTTTGCCTTCATGTGCAGTGTCCCAATGGCTTCCTCTTGACTCCAACAATTCACAACAATATGTCTATGTTCCCCTTGATTTGTACCGAGGTTGATTACACTCTGCTCTGTGTTCTGCTCCCGTGTATGACTTACATACGTAAAGCCGAAATTTTTTTGGTATCCTTCTCTATTCTGTTGTGCCTCTGGCGACCTCTCATCATTTCTCTCCTCAAACAACATGCCGGAAAAAACCTTATTCCTGTCTTGCTAGTGGTTTGAAGAAATTGCTGTGACTGTCCGGCCCCATTCTTTTGGCAAGTGCTGCGTGTGAATGTATAATATTCATTGACATTGAGATGCGGGGAAATGATACATTGACGAAAATTTTCTGGCTATGTTTTGCGCCGGAAACTTATGATTCTTGAAGAAGAGGGTGAATAACTTCTAAGACCTTGGAGACCTCCGGAGGACTGGATGGGTCAGGTCCTGAAGAAGTGCAAAAAGATTGAACTACGGTTTGGAGAAGTTGCTTGTGAAGATTATGAAAAGGCCAGGTAACACAGCTTAAGTTATAACACACCTCATAAGAGCAAACACTAATTATAATTCCTTTATGAATGGACAGGGTACGTCGCATCAGTTGGAAGAAAACCAAAATCTGTGACGGAACCTTAAGGAATTGTTTAAGATTCTTCTAAACAATGAAAGGTTATGCAATGCTCTATTTTAGATCTTCTCAAATATTGCCTAATAAATCCTAAGTTTATTCAAGGTATATAAAGGAAAATAGATATAAACAACCAAATATCCTAATGAGTGAATTGTAGAAGTTGTGATTGATTTGGATGATTTTTCTTCTTTTGAATTAACAAAAATATTGTTCTAACAGTTTAAAAGAGGAAATGATGTACAGAGATAAATCTTTTATAATCCAGAGCAATCATGGAAAGTTGAAAGATATTCTGATACAATACCTTATAAGAATATGTGTTCATTATTTATACTAAAGAGCACTTATTTCTTACACCATTCTTTTTGCTGGTTTTTGGATTGGGTATTAGCCAAGGCGTTGCAATGAATTACCTGGATGATGGAAAATATTAGTGTGTATGTGAAGATAAATAATAGAAGTGATTGAGTCTATTTTATGAGTTTTACTACAATATCATTCTTAAATTCATTTTCATGTATTGATTGACTGACAAAGTTTATCTTTCTAATATTTATTATATGCAAAGATTAAAGGATATTGTGAAGGTTCTTGTGAAAATATTTTAATAAGATAACTTGCTTGATTATGCCTAAATCAGTATTTTCAGTAATTCTAATTAGTTCGCTATATGTTTCCAGGTTGTTGAATTTGTTTTATTTGATAGAATTGTGTATTGATGTGCTTGCTACCTGTTGTGGAAATCTTGCGTAGAGATTAAATGGAGAGTCAAATTAGTTACTTCAAGAAGGTGAATTATCGCCAAACCAGGAATTAATGCTTGTGCCATTAAACATTCCATGGAAGAAAATCTATTAATTCTCCGATGCTCAAACCAATGGAAAGTCTTGAAGCAACTTATTTTGTATAATGAAGTGAAGATGGGGATATGAATAACATTGCTATTTGGTGAAAAGTTAAACAAGTTTGTTTGTTTTGAATAATCATTGAAGTCAATTTTATTCTCAACAGAAGTTGGACTCTACTTCTGCAACCAGTAACAAATGAAAGCGACGATGGTCAAATTCTCTTGTCGATACATCATTAAAAATTTTATTGAATGAAGAGGCAAAGGTGGCATTTATCTACTCAACTATACAACATCCGTTGGTGGTACGTTGGTCAAGAAATTGAAGTTGACTTATCCATTGCTGCTGTAATGTCTCCCAAACATGTAAAGAGATCAACAAGGATCCACTAGAGAACAATTCTCACAAGTTGACTTAGAGCACAATTTTTGAACCTGATAACTTTAAGAACGTTGAATGGTATGGTTTGTATACTGAAGATCCAGGAGAGCAATAATCTGGATCCTGCAATCAATGGATGCGCTCAAATTTGAAAACCAATCAAAGATAACAAAGTCTTTACCTTAGTGGTTATTCATTGCACAGAAAATGAAGAAGAAGGACAAGCTGCCAACAAGAAACAACACAATCACAAACAACTATTGAAAATGAATTAGAGTATATTATACCTTGATTCAAATTAATCCGCCGTATTGTCGATAGTCGGTATCTCTTATCACCGAAGTCATATGGAAAAGAACAATGAAACCTATTGAAGAAACTGATAGTACGAAGCTGATCTAGATATATCTCAAACATCAAGGTGTTACCTTGCCTTTGAATCAAGGAGATATTTCAGGTATTGGTGCAGTACTAAGCTATCTATGAATCAAAACAGCCTGTCACAAAGTTGGTTAGATGGATATGATATTTATCTGAAATCCATCTGATGGTTACTATATACACTCAATGCATTTCCGTATTGGGGTATGAAAAATAAACCATGATTGACTGGCTGTGGGTTAAATCCATTGGTGGAAAAATGAACAGGATCCAGTCAGAGGTATCCCTCATGCCAAAGTGCCAAACATCCTGATCCCTAAAGGTGAGAGAAAGTGGATAGGGGTTAGGGATAAAGATAATAATATTTGTCTTTGATACTCATTTAGAAGTCAACGAAGATGAAGTGGATCGCCATTTTCCCTTTGAGTCTCAGGCTGGGAACCCTTGAAGATGATGCTCCTCTATCTTGACCGTCGAAGTTGGTTGGAAAATCCTCTTCCCAGAATATGGTGGCAGGTTCAATGCAAAGATGGCGAAGACAACCTAAAGCGCTGGGGAGTGCAAAGATTATGCATCACGTTGGCAGCCATTGAGGTCGTGATAGAGATTACCTCTGGTGAAAAGTGCTTTACCGGTATCTTGGGTTTACCTGTTGATGTGCTAACAAGGCGTCTTTCTTCCACAATTTTTCTCTTTCGCCCGGTTTAACGGCATATTCGCCTGATTGTTACGAATAGTTCCGCTGGCATTGTAATTCTCTTCTTCAATCATGCTTTCATTTGATATCTTGTACTGGGAATTCACGTTTCTTCACCTGTAGAAATTATTAGCCAGCAAACCATATTTTGTCAGCCAACCCACGACCAGTACTCTAACGTTCTCTGAATTTTTATAGAGGCGTTGGTGAAATGTATAATAAGGGATTTCCAGCTCATCAATCTCCGATTTATTATGGCTTGTTGAGGCCTCTGGCGTTCCATTCTAAAATTCATCGTCAGCATTGAAAATATACAGAATGGATAACACAATGCAGGGGGCCATGGGTCTCTACCCAGATTGTGTGCATATGGTTTGCTTCTTCTGGACGAAAGACAGTTTCCTACTAGGTCCATGTCCTTTTTCTTTTACATTGAAGTGCCATTGTCTGGCGTTTTTATCCATACTCTGCCTTGTACGTGTGAAAATATGCCTTTATTTCACCGTCAGCAGTTTTATCAGTTGATCCTGATGATTAGCCCAAATTTATGTTTCTGCCGTATGAATGATTTTGATTATAATAAAATCTGTAATGGCCTCAAATTCAACTAGTGATTCTCTTTTCGCGGGGATACGTTTCACCCATTTTCATTCTGATCGACTTGGAGACTTATTGAAAACTCTTGACTCTTGTTATCATCCGGTTTGGGCCATAATTTCCTCATGCTCATAATTACCGCCGGATCGGCTTTCTTTACTACGCCAGAAGGTGATATACGGATCTTTGGCCACCCAAAGAAAGTAAAGCCAATGACATCATTTTAACGACCTTGTTTATGGTTAAATATTGAGTTCTCGATCATTGGCAGGCTTGTCTATGATTCAAAGTCTTTGTAACCCTATAAAGTGTTCAAATGATGCCATCTAGTAGAGTGGGCTGTTTCGTGAAAATGTATTTCAGAGAGAATCCGGTTGTAAAGGAACAACCATTCAAAAATACCGACACATTGTGGAATTTTGCAACAACAAGGCGGGCGGTTATTTCAGAGTAAAACTTCTCTCGTTGAGTTAACACATTTGAATATGTTTTTTTCTGGGAGGAAGAATGCAATGAATTTAATTTTTATCATCCACACGTTCCCCTGTTTTGATTAATTGTTGTATAAAAAGTATGCGCGGCGGGGATCCCACATACCTTATTTTAAGCCTTCAAATTGATTTTATTCTTGATTTGAAAACGCGTTGAATAATCCATCTTTTGCCGAAGTTAATAAACAATGCGCTGCGTTCTAACGCTACTGCAAATATATTTTTTCTATGTTTACCTGCTAAAGCGGGCGAAGTGCTAATTTCTGAAATATGCGATTTTATGTAATTTAGCGCCGTTTATTTCACTTTCATTTCAATATTTGCTCAAAAAGCGGACAGAATGTCGAACTCGCAACGATGATTCGGTGTTTATGGATCGTCGCCAAATATCTGGATGAAGTCGCTTTCTCATTCGTCTGAATCGTGGGGGATGCATCCAGTAATTCTCGAAATATATGGAAGGCGAAATTAGGCGGCCATTCGACCTTTCAATATGAGGCTTGTTTTGTGCAAAGATTTTTCTTATAGCATTTCTCTTTGCTGATGGGCCAACCTTCTGCATCCCTGACTTGGATGACTCAGATGATTCTGGAAAAACCTTCAAAATCCTGGAAGAAGGTACGTTTTCACTATATCTGCGTTAACAGCGGAGGGTAATCTTCTTTGAAACTGAAATATTGGTGAGAATTATGGCATGCTAAACTTATAGACACTGTAGAACCACAGATATCAAATAAATTGTCATCGGACACAAAATCTGTAAAATAAAGACTAGCGCTAATATCCTCATGTAAAAGGAAAAATTTGCCGTCTTCGTGCCTTTCTGGCGAAGGGCTAAAGTGATATAAAATTTTATGCGCAACTGGCTTCTTAATAATTTATATATTCCATAACTGATATTTCATGACGCCGAACAGGCTCCATGACATGCGGCAGTAAATGGGCTATAATATTCACGACAATAAAAATTTTAAAACTTTCTTCCTGGATTTCTACCATTTCTTGGAACTCAAAAATTCCCAGAAATAATGTATGCAACGCGCTGGCGTATTGGCGTGACAATGTCTTGTCAAAGATAAAGAATGTAAAGTTGCGATGAAATTCAGCAAAGTTTCTCGTCTTGAATCAGGCATCAAATACCAGGTGAATAACCAGTAAGTATTGAAAGTATGGTTTCGACTTCATCGCGGTGGAACTACATGACTATTCGCTTACGCAATGCAATAAAAACCAATATCTGGAAAGCGGACAACTCTAACTGGTTTCCATTACCGCGACAAACGCTGTAGTTCAAACAAATTAATTAATGTGTGAAAAAACTGACAGGCTCATTCGCATGGTGGTCATATATAAAATGAGAATACGGGTAGATGTGGTTTCATGCCTGCTGTATGTCATGCCTGCATCAAGACCTCGCGGTATAGACGGCTACATCTAATATTTCTGGCAGGGTGAAGAGTAATAAAGGAAGAGAGTTGAATTAATAAATAATTTCACAAGGAGATGATACCAATTTCAAGTTTCAGCAACACCACAAGTCACAGGTTAACACAACCAATTTAAAATCGATATGTACCCGCAATAGCGGATCAGAAGATGGTTTGATTTGGTGACTTCTTCTGCGATTGAGCATGTTAACATGCCATTTTTTGGTGGTAACAAAACTTGTCGTGAAACGCTATTGCGACTATTTACAGCTCTATCCCCGGCGGATAGATGCCTCGGTAAAACGCCAGAGATTCTCTCAAGTATTTCTTGTGTTACAACGAGATATCAACAATATCTTAATAATCAAATATTTCCAGGAGACGGACTTCTACTCACCGGAATAGCTCTTGATTTTCAGATTGCTTCCATATACCTTTCAAGCTTTTATGATGGGTACTTCCTTATTTATGAATCTGAACAAGTTGCGGTCAATCGAATTGACCGAGTTGCCCTCATACCTCCAGGAGGAAAATATATTGTATGGATACTGACCAAATATGTAGTTTTCTTCATTTTACAATTTCTTCTCTTGTCATTGTTATCTAAGGTTTTGCTTTTCTTGACAATCTTTGTAAAGTCTAGTAAGCTATGTAATTTCAATGCAATCACTTATATTTAGGATCGAAATAAAGTTTCGACTTCTTATTACTTGAGACTACAAAAGAATAGAGCAATTTGTACTTCGTCGCTGTTTATTCATTATAGGCGAAGATTGGATTGAATGTATTTTTAAAATGAATTTACTCAAAATCCAATAAAATCACAGCATAACAATATTTGAAATGGTTTTATAAAAGCGCGTTTGCAATCAATTCATTGACTCTTCAAAAGAACAACTCAAGAGAGTCAATTTTAATAAAGTAAAAGATGTGTTTTGGTTTAAGTCTGTCTGGTAGTTCTAGAACATCCCATTACAATAAATATATACAAAACAAAGAAAAGGAAGGCAAATGGTTATTGCTATTATTAGATTTTACAAGAAATATACAAAAAATTCCTAAAGGTGTAGTGAAATTGTATAAATGAAAATATAACATGAATAATAAAATCAAAATTCTAAGAATGACCATTTATTGGGTTTCTGATTGTCTCTTCTTTGGATGGAAGAGACTCTAGAACAAGTGAAAAACACACAAGAAGTGTGATGAATACACCAATCTTTGTATTTTCAATTCTTATTACTAAAGATTTATTAGATAAATACATGGCTTGTCTTGGCTTATTTGTTATTGACTCTTTAGCTGCAGTTATTATTATTTCAATTAAAGTTGTACAATTGTTATGAATGAAGTAATCACACTATTATCTCTTAACAAGAAATGGGTGATAGTCTACCTCAATCAACAGGTAAACATGCATGAATTAATATTTTCGAATGGGTTGGTCTACAATAGATACGGTATCTATATTAGACATTAATGCATATATAACGTTGATCCTTTGATACATTATTGATAAATCTCGACAATAACAAGTGACATTTGATAACATGTATTGTTGAAGCAAACAAAATATGTAATAAATATAATTGGACAAAAGATGAATAATGATATGATGAAAGAAGATACGGTAAAGAAATTACAACAAAAGTGGATGTTGAAAAAATGATAGTATTCATGAAAACGATGGATTTCACAAAAAAACGTGGCAAAACTGACAATTGATTAAAAGATGACATCTGTGACCCTTGTGAAAAATGAATAATAAAATATACATATCAATTTATATAAATTATTCTAATGGCTTCTAGCCTATTGTTTTTGTCCTAGTGTGTAAGATAATTGATGGAGTTGTGATGTTGTAGCCTGAGTAAATTAGTGACAATTCATATGAAACCTGTTCTGGCTGGTGCAGAAAGTTGCTGCTGGATGAGTTATTATACTATGAATAAAAGCTGCAAAAGATGCCTTAATTAAAATAATTCATGAGGGGTGTAGCATGAGCTTTAATGGCAGACTCAAGAAGAAAGAACACTGATACCTTTGAATTGGATGGCACATATGCTACCATGGTATGGAAGAGGTACATGAAGAAATTTGTGAAAAATTCTATAATGTGGTGAAGAAATCATGGCTGAAACCATCTTGCTGCAGTGAACCAAGATCCTGAAGAATAGTTTATAGATATGGATGCTCAAAGAAAGTCCTCTCATGGATTGGATAAATTCAGTCCCTTATGAGGCTGGAGAGAGGCTTGTAAATTGTCATGACTTTCTTGCCCAATATTTTTTGTATTGTAGAGTATAGTGGCTCATATCACGTGTACATTGAGAGGCACAGAAAGTAAGTTCAAAGTCTCCCAATACCTTCCTTTTAGTGCACTTAAAGATATGATGAATGGAGAAGTTACAAATTGATCTCACTCCTTGATAGCCCACCTATCATATACTCCCTCACATGGATGGGGTGGTTATGTAGAATATATACAGATACCCATGTATACCATGCCAGTGTAAGTCCCTTTATGAGATATAGATTCCATGGATATTCTAATACTATTTCAGGTTTAATTATGATAGATACACTAGTGTACTGCTGCATGGTTTTATTTTCAGGAGCACTATTAGTCTGACTCCAGCAACTATGTTCATGAAATATTAGTTGTTAGCTCTTTGGCTTGTCTTTGCATTGTCCAGACTGAGGGTTTGTTTACCATCATCATCAAAGCACATATACATCCATGGTAATTATCATCCAAAGTTGAAGCATCCTACATTGCAGGAAGGAGAAGCATACTGAGGATTATAAACCTCAAAGAAGATTAAGGCTGCTGTGGTATTCCTTTGTGGGGAGGATGGGAAAACATGGGGATGGATACTGGTGTCAGTAATTGACTCCCACTTGTTCTGTGCTACAAGGATGAAATGGAGGGGTTTGAAATTTGCTGGGTGGACAACCCAAAGTGAGAATGCTGGAAAGGTTACTGCAGCAGCTGGTACAGTCATCCTTAAGCGGCAGCAAAGAGAGAAAGTGCTGTCCCATGGATTATTATTTGAGGTGTCACTCACTGAAAGGGGCAAAGGGAATCTCTGGTCACATGAAAGGCTCATGAGATGGCATTGAGATGCTTACCGTGCCAGGCAGAGAGATCTCATGAGATGATACACAGAAGCGTTGCCAAACAGCAAACCAGTTCTATGAGTTCTGGAGACGGAGGTGGTGATATATGTCATGTCTCTTTGCGATACAATTGTGTGAATCAAAGGTGGAAATGAGATGAGACCACACTTGTACAGCTAATGACTTGCGGCCTTGAGGCCTTATTCAAAGGCGTGGTGAATATGGGGAGAACTAGGTATTATCTACAAAATATGTACATGTTATGATCCTTCACACAGTACTAACTACCATGGGGAGAGCAATTTTATTTCAGATGGCTGTTGACCCCTTGAATGCTGGTATTCTGAAATTACAGTTGAGATTTTAGTGTCTCAGCAATTATAGGAGCACAGTTCAATTTTTGGTTTAATATGGGTGTTGTGTCTGTCACACAATGAGATATTATGACTTGATGTTGATTAAATCTATTTTATGATCTCAAACCATGGTATGTTAGGTCTGGGAGGAAGTCAAGGCTCACTATAGTTATATCCAAGGATCTGATCACACACTGGTGGATGGAAAATTATAGTCCTTATTTTGATTATCATTTGGGAAGGCTGGATGAGATTTTGCAGATCTGATTATTCTTTGAATATACAAGTACCTTAGAAGCAGAAGACTTGGAAAGAGTTTTTGATGCCAGGTGACATTCCTCTTTATGTGGTACTATATCGATAAAGGATCTCTGATTTTAATTGGGTATCATATTGTTGATGATATCAGTTGGTGACTATCTGAGTCTAATGATGATTCTAGAGTCCACTGGGCCTTAACATGATGCCCATAGAATCTGGATTTCTATCCAATTCATGCCGGTTTTCACCGTCTGTTGTTATCTAAGGACAAGATCAATGTTATCTAGTTGCTATCCCAGGATAAGATCTCAATGCCATATGGGTACACTTTCTCCAGGGTAAAGATCTGATTATATCATCTTCTCCAAGAGTGATGTCTCCAAATATTTATACCGGGACCCATGATTTCTGTTTTGGTTTAATATGGTGCGGTGTCCAATCATTTTGTGGAAATGTTGAACTTTCTGGTGTTGGTAAAAATCTCTTCTATGATCTCCGTACTATCAACATCATTAGATTATTGTGGAAATTGAGAGATGAGGTGTTCGTATATCAAGGCCTTGAATATGATATTAGTTCTAGATTGATATATGAATTTTGGAGAAAGGTTAGTTAGTAGTTATGATACAGTTGTGTATGTTTAATTGGTGATAGAGTTTTATAAGTTCTTATCATTTGGCACATAATGGACAAGTCATCTAAAGGAAATGACATTATACGGGAACCATTAACATTCGCGACTTAAGGAGGCAAGAGATTTGTCTAATATGGGAATTTTTCTAAATATTTGATAGAATGGGCTAGAATTATTCTTCAGAAGAATCTAAAAATGTAGGTATGCTTCATTTGACCTCATATTGTGGAAATGGTCATGGGTATGATATTCATCATCGGCGATAGATGTGGAAATGTCGTTATGAAGTCAGGTCACCTAAAGGACTGGAAAGGAGTGATGGTGGTTTATGATAGAGTTATTCTGTTGAGTGATAAAGAGTTTTATAAGTGTATCTATTGAAGCTATAAAGGTTACAATCATCTGGAAATGCCATATATAGATATTTAACATTCACAAGGCGCTCTGGAGAAGAAGTTTTTACGTTATGTACGGTGGAAATCTTGTTTACAAGCATTACCTACCCTTTCTTTCTGTAACAATTAATATTGGAAATTTTCCATAAATTCTCAAATTGAAGATGTTAATTAACTCACAATGACACATATACATTTCCAACAAAGAATAACTTCACCATTCAAAATCTCAACCACAATGACTGCAATTTGCTAACTAGCTGAGGCACATTTATTCAAGTAAACTACCTTTATTTTTTAATTCTTTGAATGTTTTTTCAGAGGATACAATGATTTGATTTAGAACATCATCTGCCTTCTCTTGTTTGAGCCAATTGTTGTATAAAAGATTATCACGCTGACGGGGATTCACTTTTCAACAAAACCGCTAAAAATTCAGTTCGCTATTGATTTGAAAACAGTTGAAGTCATACTGCCACCTTGAAATTAGCGTCCAACAATCCGCTTTGTGACCTTCTAACACTTCTTGCAAATATATTTTTCTAATTTAATAAGAAAAACGGTACAGGCCACATTGCAATTTTAGTTTGATGTAGAAGTGCAACTTAGTATTACGCATAATTTTCAATGTTACTCCCAAAGAAGTTGGAAGAGTATTCTGGCAACTACATTCTGGTCGGGTCATTTGAATCGATACAAACCCAAATATACTTATGGAAGAATGCTTTCTCGATTTCACATCTGTGAATAGTGGAGTTCATCGCTAAATTCTCTAGAAGTATGTATTGGAAGTACAGAAATTATGAAAGACAGCAAATATTTTTATGAACCCATTTTGAAAATTTTCTGCCATTTCTTGTGCTTAGGGTAGAGGCGGCGTACCATCCACAGCTTGGATGACTAGAGTCGTTCACGGAAAACCTTCGACTCTTGGAAGCGGATAAATACGTTATGGGTAATCTACACCTTCAATCTTGGTAGGTGAAATTCTTTGTTGTTGTAACCATTTTCAGGAATATGATAAATAAGTAGTTGGAACTGAAATCTCTAAAACAATACTAACTTTAATTATATATCTCTTGGTATAAAGGAAAAAAACTTTAAGTAAAAATTTTGCTCTCGTAGAAGGCTAAAGTGGTCTAATAAGTTCATAGCAACTAAACCTTATATTAACAATTTATATATTCATGTGTGATATTTCTGTACAGCCTTCAAAGACTAGACTCAATGACATGGCGTAATGATATAATAATCAATAATGCAGCAATTTTATGACTTTCTGTTCTACTAGGTTTCTCACCATTTCTTCAGGACTCAAATTTATTATTGTACAATGACATTTGGCGGCAATCTTATTGAAGTAAAAAATTATGGTATGCAGTAAGGTTCACAAAAAGTTCTCAAGTATATAGATCATGCACATCATACAGTTGAATGTGATAATATTGAAAGTATAGTTCAAACTTAATCATGATTTCAATGAGTCATTTAGACTGTAATGCAATCAAAATAATATCTGAGATTAACTCCAACTGGTTTCGTTATAGACAAAAATACAGTTCAAAAAATGGTCATCATCATCCTGCTCGACCATGCATTATGCAGAAAATAAATTTCTGGGCTGATACCAATTTTCAGCGGTTTCATATTTTGAGTCCTTGCAGACTCCAGCACAACAATTCCAAAATCCAGTATCTGCTTCTATGACTATAGCGGGTCGAGAAGATGGTTTGATTTGTTGTTCTTTATCTCATCATTGAGCATGTTAACATACTTATTTTTTGATGGGCAACAAAACTTCGCGTGGAAACCTTCTTTGAAGCGCTATTTTGATATAGAAAGCAGTTAATTTTCAGTAAAACCTACTAAGTTATAAGTATTCTTGTGTTTCGTAAGATCTGAAATATCTTAATGATAAAATATTTTAAGGAGACTTCAGGTTTCTATCTACCGGATTAACTCTTGTTTTAGACCTTCCTGTACCTTCAAGCTTTTGGTGTTGGGTACTTCCCTTGTGTGCCTTGAATCTGAAACAGGTTGGTCAATCAACAGGCGAGTTCAACCTCATACTCAGGAGAAGCTTCAACTTGTGAATTCTTAATGGCTTCTTATAGTTTTCTTTGAAATTTTATTTTCTTCTCTTATCTAGCGTTAGCTAAGGTTTGGCTTTTCTTCGGAAATGACAGTTGCAAAGTCCTAAACGACTATGTATTTCAACAAATGTGCCTTATATTTAGGATCAAGGAAGCAGGCCCGACTTCATAATGCCATTACAAAACTGAAACCATTTAGCTGTTGATAAACATATTTGTATTCTAATTCAGAATTGGATTGATATTTAAATTGTTACAAAAATCAAACCAAAATAAAACTGCAAAAATAATTGAAATTATTTTCCAAAACACAATTTTACAATCAATTCGCGTTCTTCTTTCAAAAAAATACAACTCAAGAAGAGTCAATTTAATAAAGTAAAAGAATATGTTTTTGGTTCCCCATCTACAATCTCCAACAATTTCTAGACATCCCATACAGTAAATATGTAATAAAGAAAAAGGGAAAATGAAAAATGGATTATTTATACCAATAAGTTTTACAAAATATACCAAAAATTCCTAGGACATGATGAAATTGTATCGAAATGAAAATATGTATATGAATAATAAAATCAATTCAAAAAGTGACCATTTTATTGGTTTCTGATTATACTTTATTTGGATGGAGAACTCTGAACAAATCAACCTGAAAAGTGACCGAATGCACACTGATATTGCTTATTATGATTACATTGCTGGAGCACTCTGAATGCGAATACCTTCTGACGCGTATTGTGGCTTAATGGTTTTGGCTCTTTAATTGCGGACTCTTATTAATCAGGACAAAATTTGTAAATTGACCTTGATGAAGTTTTCATCCTGGTATTATCTCTTGACAAAGAATGGGTGATAGTTTCACCTTAATCAACAATAAACCTTGGCGGGTCATATCTTTCAGCATGGGTTCTTGGTCTGATAAATTCGGTATGTATGAGACAATAATGCATATGTGTCGTGCCCCGGTGCATATGCGGCCAAAATCCTGGTATGCTGGTGACGTTTTTAGACCAGCATATGTGGCAATTTGTTCATCGCGCCTTTGTCGATATGATTGGAAAAAGTGGAGCGTTGACGCTGATGAAGGAAAGATGCCGATGAAATTAGCAGTGGATGTTGAAAATCGCCATTGTAGAAGCGATGGATTGCAAAAAGCCGTTAGCGGTAATGATATGATTTAGAATGCAATCTTTATGACCTTGTAAAAAATGGAACAACAACACATATACCTTATCAGTTATATATGGCATTAATGCCAATGACTTCTCTGACATATTCGATTTTTTGTCACGCATTATGTATAAGATCATTGATGGTATGGTATGTTTGTAGCCTGGTGATTGGTGACAATTTATATGAAACTGTTCACAAGCGAATTTGTGAAGAAGAGAGATTTAACGCTGGATGAATTATACTACCAGATGGCTTCCCAGAATGCTGGTAAATAAATTACCGGGGGTGTGCTTACCTTGGCTTTCATGGCGAAGAACTCAGAAGAAGAAGAACATGACCTTTGGATCATTCTTTATAACCAACCCTTATGAGCATGAAAGAGGTACCATAAAGAAAGTGCATGGAAAATTCTATGTCTTGAAACAGAAAATACTTACGACCTGCGACATCTTGATTGCCTTCCCGGGCAAGATCTCTGTGAAGAATAGTTTATGGTGTGGATAGCAGCAAAGAAAGTCACCTCATGGATTGGATGTTGAAATTGCATATCGAAACGGAAGGAGCTATAATTTCATCATGACTTTATTGTCTTTTTATGACTGGCAGAGCCAACGATGGCTCATGTCCGTGTTGTTAAGAAGTACAAGAAAGTAGAAGCTGGCTATCAAGACCTGGCCTAATGCTGATGTAAAGATGATGAGATGGAGAAGTTGGTGATCCACAATGACTCTTATTAGCACTATCATACGTAATATATGGATCTAGCATGAGATGGTTGCTTGTTGAATATCTCTATGATGCTATTAATTATGGTGAAGTTAATAGGGATGTAAAGATTTCATGGATATTCTAATAGCTGGGTTGGCGGTATGATATACGTTACCTCTTGTTATATTACTTGATTACATTGCTGGAGCACTATTGAATCTGAAATGCATGGCTTATTATTATGAAGCCTATTTGTTTTAGCTCTTTGGCTGCAATGTTGCGAGCATATTAGAGGTTTGTTATATCATCATCCAAATTACTATACATCACATGAATAGTATCATCCCAAATTCCAGGCATCACTGTTACGGAAGGAGAAGCATTTGCTAAGTTGTAAACCTCAAAGATTAAGTATAGCAATGGTGTTTCTTCTAGTAAGGAAGAATGGAAAAGCATGAAAGATAAGAGAATGTACCAGATGATGAAGTAATCACCTTTGATAAAACCACATAGACTATTAAATAACTACAAGGATGACTCATGAGTTTGACATTTGTATATGAGTGGACAACAGATGAAGTAATGAAGGTTCACTACAACGAGCTACAATCATCAACAAGCAACCAGCGAAGAAGAGTATATGCATGAATTTATATTACGAAGTCATCACAGAAGAGCTGTAAAGAGTCTAGAAGTGTATGAAAGGCTCATCAAGACCATGGATGCTTAGTCACTTGATAGAGGGGATATAGAGATGATACCCACAACGTTATAAATAACAAGCCAATTCCTATGATTTCTGAACAGGTGATATATGTCATATGCTGTGACCACAGTATTAGTCCAAGAACCTAAAATGTGAGATAGAGGGCTTTACTATGCAACTAATATGTTTAAAACCTTAATTTTCGTAGAGGTAATTTGAACTGGTCTGGAGACAATATTATACAAAATATTTGATACTGCAGATCATCTATTTAACCATAAAGCGGGGAAACCTTTGACCATTTCCAAAGTGATGGTATAGATAGTGAACTATGAAATTCTGATTAGAAATTTGATGTCTCTTGAAACATTATAGAATTTTCGTTTTATTTTTGGTTTAATATATGGTTGTTGGTAATCAAATATTTAATGATATATTGAACTTAGGTATTCCGATTAGAAATCTCTGCAGTCACCAAAGTACTAGAACATCAATTGATTCTACTATGGAGGAGGTCAAGTCTCCTTAATTTCATTAACGGAAATGATCCTGCTGAAATTTGGATGGAAAATTACGGTCATGAGTTTGGTCTCATTTGAAGGCTGGATAAGGGTACAGAATCTGAGTGTAATTGGTATTATAAATGCATACTGACAAGAACTTGGAAAAGTTTTGTGATGCCACGATGAAGCCATTCTCAACTGTCTTGGTACTATCCATGATAAGGTCTCAATGTATTGGTGCCATATGGTTAATTGTTCTCCACGTTTGGTGACTATCTCATTCATGATGATTCTACCAGAAGATGTAGGCCTTAGCACCATGGTGGTGGTACCTGAATCTTAGTTCTCTCCAATTCGTAGTTTTTACAATCTTAGCGTTATCCAAGAGACGGAATATATTATATCTGGTGCTATCCCAGACCAAGATCCTAAATGTATAATATATTAGTGCTATCCAAGAACAAAGTCGTGCTATCTAGAATATTGTCCAAAGTGATGTCTCCAAACAATGTAAGACATGATTTCACTTTTGATTGAAATATGATTTGTAGGTAATCCAAATATTTAATGAATATTGAACTTGGTGTTGGTAAATCTATTTACCTACGTCTAAATACTATCTTGTCAATTAGACCTATTGTGGAGGAGGTAGAAGGTGGAATTATTTAAATGTAGAAGCAACAAGATGTGGAAATAAAGTTACAATTAGGACCCTATGGGATGCATTTTGGAAAGGTTGAAGTTAGTGGTTATGATGAATTGTTATCATTGATGGTGATAAAGTTTTAACAGATACTTATCTAGTGGCTATATTAGTTGAATCATCTTTAGGAAATGGCAATTATAACAGGATATTAACATTCACGTGAGAGCTTAGGCTTAAAGAAAATTTATTCCTAATAATGAATTTTATTTCTATCAAAAAGTAGAATGCATTAAGAGAATTATTGTTTCTGAAAAGATCTAGAAAGCCGCTGATGGCTTCATTTTGACCTCATATTGACAGGTCATGGAGATGATGTTGTTCATCATAAATAGCAGGATATTGACTCCTTAGGTTGTGAATGGAACCCTAAGGGCATTTTGGAAAGGAGGTGAGATTAGTGGTTATGATGATTAACACATCATTGAGGGTGATAGAGTTTTTTTCTGGGTGTTGCCTCTTGGCTTTATGGACCCACGGAGTCAATGTAGGAAATGCCCGTATGTGAATGATAACATTCACAAAACTCTGAAATGAGAAGTTTTCTAGTATAGAATATGACTCTTGTTTTATAAACACCACCTACCACCTCCATATGTACTTAGCCAATATTGGCAAATTTTCATAAAATTCTCATTGAAGGTGTTAATTCACTCCACAATGACTTTGTACTTGCTTTATCATTTCACTCCACCAAAATGCAACTGTTGTCATTGAAACACGATACCAACTCTTCTCCTTTTCTTACATTTCATCCACTACCATGTAACATAATTGCTTAATAGAAGTTCATAAAATTAGAATCTCCAGGCTCCAATTTTAAGGTATTTCCCTTTAACTACTACACCAAAAATTCGTGATTAGGGATGCATCAAACAGGGCTACATAGCGGATTAGGTTATAATGTAATCTTTATTGTTAAAGTCATAAATTCTACATGCGAAATAATATCGTGATAAAGATGATCTCAAGCACTATGAAAAATAATATTTTTTGGCACAAAACTTATAAATTTTGTTGTATCAATTTTTTTCCATCTATTCATGTCAGTCTTGGATGACAGTACATGCAATTTCAAAAGTAAAAGGAGATTAGATGGTAAAGGAAGAAATATTACATCATATACTCATTACAATAGATATCATGATTCAACATAAAGTCTAGAGAAACTTCTAATCCATGTTGATGTTAAATAATTGTTAGAATAAACTAGGTCATACTCACAGGAATTAAATTAATTCTACTTTATTGAAAGGAAGAAGTGTTGATTTTAAGATTAAATAATTTAAAACACAATAAAAATGTATCTAAAAGGTGGCATATATTTCAAAAACAAAATTAGTTATAAGTTAAAATTTCAAACACACTATTTCATGAACTCCTTAAAGATAATTGAAGATTAGAAATACATTAAAGAAAAATTAAAATTAATGAAAAGTGAATATATCCTTCGAAATACAAAGTCTTAATATCTAGGTTGAAGCACAACTAACTATATAACAACACAAAGAGCCGTTTGATATGTCAGTGGAGGGATGAATATTGGAGAAAAAGGTCGATTAATGAAACATATCAAAGGTGTATGTTGACTTAAAAGATTTAATGTAGAAGGTATGAGACGCTAAAATAATATTCTGCCTCATTGACTCTTTGAAGTTAAATTCACATAACAATGGGATATATTTTTGTAGTTTCATAAAAAGTAACCAAATGGTGTTATATCGTAGGATATGTTGATGAAGATAAATAATCAATAGAAGAGCTTGAATATTTAACTATTGAAATTGTATGACCTCCAAGTTCAAAAATGGTGGAAACCATAATTTTTCATGCTATATTTAATTACTGCTTATGGAAGAAAGTTCTTGATAGTCTAGGGTGGGGGAGAGTCTACATGTGTGGTTATTGTCAATAATAATAAAAAATGAAAAAAAAAAGTTAAATGTATTTATTTTAAGAATTTTTTACTTATAAAATAAAATAGAAAATGACATCATATTTATTTCAATTTCTCTATTTAGAATTACCACATGAAACTATAAATAACATAAATCCATCTTATCCTTGGATTTAAAACAAAGCATGGTGAGATAAAAAGGTAAAGGTGAAAACATCAAACATTTTTCATACGCACTAATGAATATTCATTTAATAAAATTGAGGATTGTAGTTTTATTTTTATAACTTTATTTAACAAAAATTGGGAGAATTATCTCCTTATTACTCATACTCTGTACATCCCCATCTCCAGATGAGGCGGAGACGATAAAAATTTTTTTCACAAAAATCATGCTCTAAATTCTAACAGCAACTTCTTGATATTTTACAAACTAATTAAAATAACCGGATACCGATGAATCAAACCTAAATTTTCAATAGGCCTCAAAGGAAGTATCCAAACTTGGTGAAGCGAGATTATGTATAATCCCCAGCCTTTGTTCCAATTTAAATTCTTGTTCTTGCATTTATTTCTATATTTCCTCCCTCTCATGAATTGAGTACCAGGCTTAATGTTTTAACTGCTTTATAGTGATAGTTCTAATGTCTTCTTTAAACCACCTAGACGGGGAAAATCTTCTATATCTCTAATGAGTGTTCTCCCAACTGAATTTATAAATTTGTTATTCCATTTTTCTATTATTTCTTCTCAATTGCGCATTTTTTTTTTTTTTTTCACTTACTTTATCTTCTTCTCGTAATTCTAAGGACTTGGTGGCTCATTTCTACATATACTCATATCTTATATACAATACATTATAAAATATTTATATTTATGAAGATATATATTTTTAGTCTCTAGAAGGGTGCTTGGAAGAAACAAGTTCGCAGCCAATTGCAAATACTCTAATTTGTAGTTCATCACTTCATCTTGTTGGATTTCTATTCCCATGACTGCTAAACTAATTGGCTTTATATTCATTATATTCCATATAAGGAATATACTTATAAGGAATATGTTGTTTTTGGTTCTTGATGGATTGCTTAACAAGGCTTCAAGTCACTACAAGAAATAATCATTATGAAATTTGCTAGCCCTTTACAAAGCCTTTATTATTTAGTGAAAGATTCGCCAAGATCTTACAAGATTTTATAATTCAGTGAAAAATTTGCCATGATTTTACAAGATAATATAATTTGGTGAGAGATTCGCCAAAAAATATATATATATACATATTATATTATTGATAAAATCGCCTTCCATTTTTCCTATGTATCACGGGGATTCGCCCATTTATTATACTTATAAATTTAGGGGGGTTCTTAAAATTTTCCCTGACTGGAACACAGATTTATTAACCAATGAATTTTTCATAATTGAATCCGATATGATGCTGAGTAACAACATTAGTATCTCATAACATTAGGTAGTTGCAGATCCACTCCACCCACTAGCTTCCACAATGTCATTTAGAAAATAGAATGATTGTGTAATAAAGGTATAAAAAAGCTGAATCTCTGGAGTCACGAAAAAATAAACTTAATTTTATTCAAAATTTGGAAAATTAGACTAACAATAGTGGAATGAATAAATGGTGAAATTGCAATGCCTTGTATGAGGTCATTGAATTAATGTTGCTGCATGATCAACTTCATCTAGAAGTTATTCAATTTATGCATGAAGAAGCTCACTCAACATGTTATCGACTGTCAAGTGATTCAAAACCACCAATAACCAGGAAAAAACTAAAAAGGTTCACCCTAAAAATAATTTTGATCCGGATTTATGCAGGAACACAACAGAATAAACATATAACCATAAATACAAAGATGCAGCAGAAATAACACTTCATTTCATTAATATCAAAGAACTAAAATTTGCTTACAGACAGAATGGAAATAAAAATATCTAGGGCACTGGTAGCTATCTCTGAGAAGAGATGTGGCAGCTACAAGCCTCTAAACTGAGTTACAATGAGGCTCGAGGGCCTATTTATTATTTATACACAATGGGAAATCCTCAACAGCCAAAACCCTAACCCTAGGAGATGAAGCGCCAAAACTATGGGCCCCGTTTGGGTAAAATGGTGTTTCAACTTCCCAGGGGCGTAACTTTGGCATATGGTCTTCGTTTGACGCGTACCATACCTCATTAGAAATATCTATCCGAGGACTACAAATTTTGAACAAGAAGCATTGGTCCATGGACCATGATTCTCTCCATTTTCCCAAAAAATGTCGTTTAGGGCCTCAAAACAGCTTTGGAAGTTTAGGACCCGAAAAATGCTAAAAATAGTAAGTTGAGCCGAAACTGAAAAACTGAAAAAGAAAATGGTGGGGTCCTAAGTGGAATAGGTGGGTGACCACCAATATCCACCTGGATCATTCCTCCCCCCTTAGGAAGAAATGGTCCCCATTGCGTTAAGTCCCTCCATGAGATGAGGAAATTTATGCTGAACTTGGTCCCTGATGAACCACTTTCCTTGGTGCAGGAGTTGGCCAGCTTTGATAACTCGACACAATTGGATCTTCTATTGGCGAGTGTTCTTGATTTTCATGTCCATGATACAACCTGTGGTGGCTTTTTCCATGCATTCTGGGTTTAACTCTATTGGTGTGAGTTGTTCTGCAATGTTAGAGGTGTCTAGTAGATGTGTGAAGTAAGGACGAAGGCAGTCCACATTGAATATTGGGTGCAAACCAAGGAATGGTGGAATACTGAGCTCAAAGGAATTGTTCCCACAACCTTGGTGATGGTGTACGACCCGTATCGGAGTGGGAAAAGCTTGCGGTGGGGTCCATTGAGGTGCTCCTTCTGCAAATGTAGCCATACTTTGTCGCCCCCCTGGAAGTTGTGTGGCACCCGGTGTTGATCATGGCGTTGCTTGTACTTAGCATTGGCTATGTCCAATATGTCATGAACCTGTTGGCGGATGTGTTGAATGCGCTCGATGAAGCTATTTTCTTTGTCAACTTTAGGCTGGACATGAGCCAAATCGGCCTGAATAGCCGCAAATGGCATGGCTACGTCAATGGGACATAGTGGCTGGAATCCCAAGCCCACTTAAAAGGGGCTATGGCTGATTGAACTATGGAGAGCCTGATTATAACTATGTTGTACATAGGGGAGGCTCTCGTCCCGTGTGCGTGGATTCTTTGAACTGTACATGCACAGAATGTGTACAATCATTCTGTTGACAACCTCTATCTGGCCATCTGTTTGGGGATGGAAAGTTGTGGACTTGGTGAGCTTGGTGTCCAGCATTGACCAGAGGTTGGACCAAAATGTGCTGAGGAACCTGCTATCTCGATATGATATGATAGAATGTGGGATCCTAAAGTGCACCCACACTCATTCAAAGAAGAGTCTAGCAGTGGCTTCTGTTGTGATATTCTTCTTGCAGGCCGCCATAATGGCCATCTTTGAGAATCTGTCGATGACCACAAAAACACAGTCATTTCCATGCTTAGTAGAAGGCAGGCCCGATATGTAATCCATGGAGATGGATTCCCAAGGCCGACTAGGGGTAGGTAGTGGAGTATATAGGCCTTGCTTCTTGATGGTTGGTTTAGCAATGGCACAGGCAGTGCAGGATCTGATGTGCTTCTCGAAATCCTTTCAAAGGTTCGGCCAATAGAAATAATTCTATAGTATAGCTACTGTTTTCTCAACCCCGAAATGCCCAACGATTCAACTGTAGTGTGCTTCCCATATCATCTTGGCACACTCTCTTGAAGGAACACAAAGGTGTCCCAGGTGACATAAAAGTGCATCTTGGAGGTGAAAATTTGGAACTTGCATACCCCCCAAGAGTGCCTTGTAAGTGTGGCCGAATTCTAGGTCGCTCTCGTAGAGAAGCGGCCAATCAGAAGTCTTGTGCCCACAAGAGTTGAGAATGATGGTGAGCGCCACGATTGGTGGTCGGCTGAGGCAGTCTGCAACATTATTGGTGCTACCCTTCTTGTACTTGATGTTCAAATGAAACTGTTGCAGATATGTGGACCACTTCTGATGGCGATCATTCTGCAACTTCCCTTGTGTCCGTATGAACTGCAGGGGCCGGTGGTCTGTGTGGATGATTGTTTCCTTCCCCAAAATGTAATGCTTCCATTGTCGACAGGCTTGCACAATGGAATACATTTCTTTGTCATAGGTGGGATACTTGCGAACTGTCTCAGACAATGTCTCACTGTGATATGCCACTGGATGTCCCTGTTGAGTAAGAAATGCCCCAATAGCATAGTCAGAGGCATCTGTCTCGATCTCAAATGGCTGTTGCAAGTCTGGTAAAGTGAGCACTGGGGCAGAACAGAGGCGGTTTTTCAGTTCTGTGAACGCCTTCTGTTGAGGTTCCGACCAAAAAAATTTTGCTCTCGCTCCTCCCTTGGTGACTTGACTCAGGGGCCAAGTGATATGAGAGAATCCCAACACGAACCTCCGATAGAAATTAGCAAGACCCAGAAAGCTGCGAAGCTCTGTTATAGTGGTTGGGGCTGGCCAATCCCGAATGACTTGGATCTTGGCTGGATCCACATGCACCCCCCTTTCATCAATAATGTATCCCAGATATTGAACCCGGGTCATGCCAAAAGTGCACTTCTCCAAATTGGCACACAACTTGTGTTGCCGCAGTGTTTGGAGGACTTGTCGGATGTGGTGAAGGTGCTCTTCCCAAGTCTTGCTAAAGATCAGAATGTCATCTAAGTACACCACTACAAATGAGTTGGTGAATGGCCGCAAGATGTCGTCCATCATCCTCATGAAGGTTGCGGGAGCATTCGTCAACCTGAAAGGCATGACCAGCCATTCGAAAAGGCCTTCCTTGGCTTTGAAGGCAGTCTTCCACACATTGGAGGGTTCAATTGGTACCCGGTGATACCCAGACTTCAAGTCGATCTTGCTGAAATATTTTACACCTTTGAGTTGGTCCAGAAGGTCATCAATCCATGGGATCGGGTACCTATTCTGGACTGATCTTGTTCAGCGCCCGATAGTCAATACATAGTCTCCACGTCCCATCCTTCTTCTGTACCAACACGATCGGGCTCCCACAGGGTGATGAACTTGGTCGGATGTGACCTTTCTGCAACAGCTCCTGAATCTACCTCTTGATTTCATCGTTCTCCAGAACAGAGCACCGATAGATCGGTCCATTGGGTAGCGGCGCACCTGGGGTCAGATCAATTGGGTGCTTGACCTGACAGTGTAGAGGAACCCCTGTGGGTGAGGTGAAGATGTCCCCGTATTCCTCCACAACCTTATCCATTTGTTGTTGTCATGCAGAGGAGCCCTATCTGGAGGTCGTGGCCACAGTATTCTTCTTGCCCCGGGGGCAGATAATTAGGAAAATGAATTTCCTAGTTTGGGAAATGAGCTTACTGCATTGTTTTGCTGTAACCAAAGAGATAGCGGCAGGAGGTGGTACCTTTGGTATCCTGTACAACTTATTTCCCAAAGTAACAATAACAGTGTGAGGCCGAGACTCATACATAGCATGATGCTTCCAAGAGTATGGTTGTCCTAATAATACATCAGAAACATCAATAGGAGAAACTTCACATAATACCTCATCTATGAAGGGCTTGATGCTATAGGGAAGGCGGCACTGCTGGCTGACGCGCAGATCTTGTCCTTGGTGAAGCCACCCGATGGTGTATGGATGTGGGTGAGCTGTGGTTGAAAATCCCAACCGCTTCACGGTGTTTGCTGAAATGAGGCTCTTTTGGCTCCCATTGTCGACAATGAACTCTACTGGGGAGCCCTTTACCCACATCTGGGAGTGGAAGAGACGTTCCTCCTCCTCTGGATCTTCCGGTTCCTCCTTTGGATCTTCATAGTGGCAATAGTGGCGTTGGGCTCTGCATCAATAATATATTTACCTTTTTCGTTCCCCTTGTCAGGGTCTGATTCAGAGTCGGAGCATGCATCTGACTCAGAAGTCCTCATCTCGGCCACCAGCAACTGCTTGGCCCGACTCTCACTTGTGTTGTGAGTGGAGCTCTTATGGAACTCACACCACTTTCCTGTGTCCTTCTTTGTCTTTGCGGTGTTTTTCTTTGCTCGTGGCTTCGAAAGGTTTTCTTGAGTCACCATACCTTGGCTCTGTCCTTTGTTTTGCGATTTGGGAGCACCCTTCCCTTGTTTTTGATTCGCAGATCCAAACTCTCGCTTATTTTGCTTAAATTTCTGCTCAATCTTCGCAGCATACTGGTATGCCGTGCCAAGCGAGGAGATGTCAAGGAAATCCATTTCCTCATGAATGTATCTATGCAGACAACTGTGATACTTTAGCACCAGATGTTTCTCTGAATCTTTGATACCCAACTTGGTGCGTAGGGTATGGAACAGATTCGTTAGCTCATGCACATCTTTATCCCTTTTTTGTAGCAGTGTTGTCCACTATATGTACTTGTCCTCATAGTTCCCCATGGGATAGTATTGTTCCTTGATGGCATCTCGGAAATAATTCCAAGTGGGTACGGTCGAGAACAGAGAGGGTTATGTCTCGTCCTTTTTATCACAGTGGGTTTCCCACAAGTCCTTGACATGGGGGGCAACTTTGAGGAGTGCAAAAATAATATTCTCCCTGTCGAAGAAGTCATGAACTGAGAAATATCCTTCTAATAGATTCAACCATCTATCTACGGCATCTGCATCTATTTGACCCTCAAATATGGGAATGTCAAAATTTATTTGTACCTTAAAAGGAGTCGCACCTCCAGAGTGGCTGCTGGATGCAGATGCGCCGTCGGTGGGCAACCGTTGAAGGATCTGGGCAAAGTTATCCATCATCGCGTTCCTTTGTTTTTCGAGGGCCTCCTCGAGCAATATTTTGATAGGATCTCCTGCTCCCTCATATTTATTTTCGTCCCCCATGGGCTTCCATCGGGGTTTGTGAGGCTGATCTTGCAAAGGTTCCACCAGATTGAGCCCTAACTCCTTATACCCCGACCTCGTTGGGGACATGAAAAGAAAGATCGAGAAAAAGCAAACCACTCTGATACCACTGATCTGGATTTATGAAGGAACGCAACAGAATAAACATATAACCATAAATACAAAGATGTAGTGGAAATAACACTTCATTTCATTAGTATCAAAGAACTGAAATTTGCTTACAGACAAAATGGAAATAAAACTAGCTAGGGCACTGGTAGCTATCTCTGAGAAGAGATGTGGTGGCTACAGGCCTCTGAACTGAGTTACAATGAGGCTCGAGGGCCTATTTATTATTTGGACACAATGGGAAATCCTCAATAGCCAAAACCCTAACCCTAGAAGATGAAGCGCCGAAACTATGGGCCTCGTTTGGGTAAATTGGTGTTTCAACTTCCCAGGGGCGTAACTTTGGCATACTATCTCCATTTGACACGAACCATACCTCATTAGAAAGATCTATCCAAGGAATACAAATTTTGAATGAGCAACATCGATCCATGGACCCATGTTGCTCTCTGTTTTCCCAAAAAACGTCTTTTAGGGCCTCAAAACGACTCCGGAAGTTTAGGACCCGAAAAATTGCTAAAAATAGTAAGTTGAGCTGAAACTGAAAAACTGAAAGAGGCAATGGTGGGGCCCCAAGTGGAATAGGCAGGTGACCACCAATATCCACCTGGATCAAATTTCTTCAGTGTCAAGATTCAGTATGCAAGCGCACATAAGCAATGGACGAATGTGTGTGACAACAAAGAAAACAAGAATGTAATTATTGTGGATTAAGAGGATAGCTTACTAGTCATGCTAAAAGAATTATCAGACCCCAAATAAAAAATAGTTTTAAGCCATAACCAACAGCACAAATTCTCAAGAAAAATCATTAATAGTTGAATTTCCAAGCAAAACTATCATACAGGCATTTTTCGAAGGAACCTCATATGAATACTCAAAATGGGTTAACTGAAATGTAGGTTAGTGACTACAAGAAGGCCATACTAGGAAACATGATCGCGGTGTGGGTGCAGGCATTAAGGAGAGCCTTTCAAATTTGCTCACAATTGTTTCTAACTCAGGAGGAGTCAGATTCAATTCTTCGTTTTCAATTTCATTCATCAAATTTGTAAAATTTGATTAATGAAATCACAATAGTCCAAGGTTGAAAAAAAACATTACAAACAATATGATCTTTGTTTTTAATTAAATTTCTTCAAAATCATATCTAATCTTTAAAGCACTTAAATCAATTCCTTACAACCCTTTTTGAATATTGTATAAAATGTATATAAAACAATATTTTATATCCCTTGGAACAAATATCAAAGCTTTGAGTTATGAAATTAATTCATTCAACTTTCGCATCAACATATCAATCAATTGACAACGTTTAATCTTTTGGCCCACATAATCAATGTTTAATAAACAATTATAAATGGAATAAACGCTGGGCCATACCTTGCGTTAACCAAACAACAACTCTCCCGTGCGAAGACCCTTAGATCCTTTGCTTCTATGTTCGAACGCAAGTCGCGTTTTTTCTATCACAGAGCTTTAGCACACAAATATTACGTGAAATAGGAAGTTTTCGAATGATGACGTGTCCAAAATGTATTGGATCATGTTCAAAATTCTGAAACCGCTCACCTTCAAACTCCGGGATTTGAACTATGTTAACAAATTTTCGTTGTTTCCCTTTCTTCCACGCGTTTTCTGGGTAATGCTATTCCTGATTTTTTTTCAATCTTATCATAAAACTTCAACGCTTCTCATTGTAAAATAGAGCTCCGTTCAATTCAGAACCATTATTTTCCCAAGCATGATTAGATTCACAGATTTTAAATATAGATTTGATACTAATTTGAACAAAGAAACCCAACGTTCATGGATTCCTCCAACCGGTTTTTGCAGATTCAAATTCTTCCACGGATTTTCTGTGTTGTGGCTTCAACACAATCAATCGATATCGATTTATTCAAATTGATATCTCTTCTCGATTTCCACTCAAATTTTTTTTACATAGATTTGTATCAATCTCAAATGGATTCCAAAAGATCAGAACCTTATACATACAGGATAAATGCACAATTTATTTATATACAGAGAATGTAGATTCAAAATAATTTGGGAAAGATCAAAATAATTTGCAATCAATTCAAGACACAGAAATGACAACATTATCAACATTTCTTAATTAAGCTCTTCTGGAGAAATTATGGTATTAAGATTTGATTCTTCTGAGAAGCCTCTCGGATCATGATCATCCACCAGTTCTGGGTCAATGACACCATCTTCAGGTTCTGCTGAAAACACCCTAGTATTAACATCATCCAAAGGATGTTCTAAACAACCTTTGGAATTGGTATTGCATCCTAGTACCAAAATCTCTGCATCCTTTACATTCACCATTGGTTCCTTCACATAAAAAATTGGGCTGTTTTGACTTGAACTGATAGAGTTATTCATTTTTGCATCATCTTGAAGAACCATATAAGGGTTTTCTTGGTCAGTCTGTGTATTATTATTCATTGCATGTTCTAAAGGATTGGTAAAATCAATGGATGAAGTCACATCTGTTGATGTGTTATCACATACTACTATTACATCAACATCAGCATTTGTTTTATCGTACAATTTAGTATGAAAGAAACTCTCTTTACCACTTTTAGAAGCCACAATTACCTTGTGCGGATCATTTGCACCAGGACTTGAATAAGACTTAATTTTGACATAAGCATTTTTGTAGAGTGCCAGTGCTCTATGTAAAGTAAACCAACAAAATCAAATTAAATGAGCATCCAAGATACTTTACAATAGAAATAAGCCATTATTCCCATACACTGTTTTATTGAGCAAGTGGAAATGATAGCAAAATTAATGAGCCCAAAGAACAATTTTTTTACCTCAAATGTGTTCCTCGGTAAGCTAGGGAAGAATTTTGACTACATATTTAAACCATTTAAAAGAGCCTTTGCATCTGCATCTACCTACCATTAAGGACAACACAAGCAAATCTCATTATCTTGAAAACATGGAGCAAAACATTCTCAAAGGAAACATTTTCAAAATCTTGCTGTTAAAAGAGCTGGTGTCAATGTGAAAAGCCATTCTACAGTATTCATATGGCCTATAATTGCTACCAGCAAAGGTATATCACCAACTATCACCTCTAAGTGGAAATTATCAATTGCAGCTTCAGTTTCCCATCCATCAAGAAGGAAGAAGATGTAACATATTGCAAATTAGTATCCTGCAATGTGTAAAGAAGACCTCTTGCTTCCACAAAATCAACCACCTGTATTCTAATATCTGGAAATGTTTTAGGTATTGAAACACGTCCAGTATGGCCATGAAATAATCTAAAAAGACTCAAATGTTTTCCATGATTTGTAAACACAGGGGTGCCATGTAAAGTTTCAGGCCCAAAAAAGCACATTTGGGATCCTATAAACCAAAATTAGTTATTGTATCAAACATTTAAAACTCCTAATTAGCGCTTAGTGTTTCTTATTTAACCAACTTCCATTGAAATCACAGTCATGGGATGTTACCAAAGATTTAACCAATAGATAAATTCACACCACAAATCATACATTCACTGGAACTTCCCCTCCCATGCATGACCATCTAAGGGAAAGGGGCAAAAAAGAAGAAAAGAAGTCAGCGAATCATCACAGTTAGCCAATGATTCTTAGTGTCAAATCATTGGAAACTGCAAATCAAGTGCAAATTTAACCCATGCATCCATGGGTTGACAAAAAGAGTTTATAGAAGCCACAAGCTAATCATTCTACGAGTCTACCCAAATCTGACACAAACTCCTAAAACTTTTTGATTACAAATTCCCCAAGAAATTTCACTCAGTTCATGAGAGAATGAAAGACGAGTGTAAATAAACTTGCTATGATTTAACAACGCTAGGTTTGTAGTTAGTTCCAAATTCCTTGTATCATATGCAAATGCCTCAATTGTGCATTGAGATTCTCTTTTTGAACTTATTAACATTAGATCAGCAACAAACATTACTGAGAAGATTATAAATGACCAAACCCATATTGTAAAATTTCATGTTACTCTACAACCTACAACACCTTTACTCCATGGTCCACCTTTTCTATCATCCAGAAGGGAAGTTATCATGAACATGAAAATATGCAATGTAATATTCACAAAAAATAAATACAATAATATCATATATTAATTTCAAAACCTGAAGATCACACTTCCAGAATTGTTCTCAGAGAAAGCCTTGCATATAAGAGATCAATTGAAATCCGATTGAAATTAAACCGCACCAAGGGAACATTTGCACTCTTCACACATTGAACATTGAAGACAATTAATTAATGCCTTACATGACCATAGCAACAAAAGCATCAAGCAGAGGCTATAACAAGATTATGTGAAAGTGGGAAAGAACACCCATCATGAAGCATCAAGTAATATCATCCACAACATCAACATCACTAACATCACTATGTGAGGATATGAACTATGTCATTGGGACTGTCAAACTGCAATTGTATAACTGCCATCATTTCCAGATTGTACATGCCATTTACAAAATGTCAAGGAACTATATTAAGAAGAGATATCTCAAAGATTGAATTAAAAAGGAAAATCAAGCAATCATCATGATACAAGAAACAAAAATATCAAGGGAAAGAGTTAAGGAAATAACATCTTCGTGTTGGAGGAGATGTGAATATGTAACTTTAGATGCTAGATGAAGTGTTTAGAGTTTGGTAATTCTCTAAAACCCTTAGGAAATATCCTTCCATGAATGGATATCACTCTCCAAAATCATTTTGGGCATATTCCAATATGTAGGAGCCAGGGAAACATGGTGCATAACAACAGTCTATTGTCCACATATACCCACATAAAAATTGGGATTTCTAGAAAATATTAGGACAATAAGGTCAATCCACAATGAGGAGAAATGGATATTGGGTGGTGATCTCAACATTATCCAAACCCTTGAATAGAAGAAGGGGGGATCATAATATTAGAACTTATAGAGGTGCAATAATTCAATGACCTCCTATAAAAACATAAAGTGACAGATATGATCACCATAAATGGGATTTATAATTGGAATAATCGTAGAGGAGGAAAGCACTAAGTTTCCAATATACTAGATCAATTTATATTTTCACAGGCCATTCTGGAACAAGAGATTTGTTTCAAATCCTCCATTCTTCCCAGTATTGGCTCAGACTTTAATACTATGCATAATAAAATAGATAAAATTAAGGCATTACATGGTATATAATTTATTTTATCATTACAAAATATTGATGAGAAAAGGCCAAAAAAAAATGTCTTAATGTCAAAATATATGTTGGCTTTCTACAATTGGGCTTCTATTGTCACACATTCTACTTTAATAATTGGTGTCAGTGTGTGGATTAGTATTGATATTTGTTGGGTTAATTCTAGTGCTCTGTCCATTTAATGAATGAATAGAAATGCACAATTCATTAGGTTTTTCATTCTTGAGAAATTGATTGGGAATCCTCTTTGAATGCAAAACCCAATCTTAGTACCCTTCTATAAAAGTGGAAGAACCAACATGAGTCATGCAATGTTTATCAATCCCTTTTCATGATAGTGTTGTCTCACAAACTGTATCTTCTTTTATATTTTTAAGAGGATTATCTATTGATCCAAATTACAAAAATAATGTTTTTGAATTCATCTACTCAGATGAGCTTCCACCCATCCCAAGCAGGAAAAAAGCTAACAGCCCAAAATATTCCTACTGTAAATATACACTTCGAGAAAGGACAACAATTGTAGATATCATATAAAATTGAGGGGATAAATTATCATGCATTCAAAAATTTTGTCATGCTTAAAGAACTTCTTGAGTATTTTCTAAAACATTGTCCTTAATCTCATCATAATCAAGTGTGAGAGAGTTATTCTTGTGTATCATTCTCCAACAAATTTGAAGCACTCTACAATTAAATTGTTTAGACTCTTCCCATGGTTGAGGATAGGACAACGAACCTTGAATTTTCCACATAGGAAAATCAAACCATGCAACATACAGCCTACAACATCTAAGAAAAAGGAAGAGGTTGAAAACCACAACCAGCCTAAGCAGAGGGGAGGCAGCAACTCATATAGAGATAAAAACAATGAGAGCAACACAAAAACAAAGGATGAGCCAAAGGAGGTTGAAACATGGGGTAGCGCTTCTTTGTTAGTAAAGGAACAAGAAGCAATAATAACCTTGAAACAACTTTAGTAAATTTTTTTTCCAAAAACAATAAGGTCGAAACCAAGCAAATAAATCGTCAGGGTCTTGGAGTCTCTGCAATTTCAGAGGAAGGAAAATTCAATAGAAATTATAAAATAAAGGGAAAGGTCACTTTACCTTAAAAGGGAGCGGAAGATAGAAATTTAAACATCAAAGATGATGAATGATGACTGAAGAATCCCCACAATGATAAATTTATGGATTTTTAGATAGACAACATGTAACATGCCTTGAAGAAGACCTTCACCTAATTATTGGATACCTTACCTAGACTTCAAGAGTAAGAAAGTTCCAATTCTCCTCTAGAATGCACTCACACCCCACCTGCACTTTCCACCCCTAAGGTTAAAAAACTTGTTAATACTTATTGGTGTGCCGTATTTTTTATTTTTTGTTACTCGAAATATTTGTACATAAGAAAGGAAGGAAAAATGGAAAACTACTTCCTCTAGATCCCAAGTGGAGCATTCATTTAATTTAATTTGTGAAGATGACATTTCCACTTTTTCACCTTAGTTTTTTTTTGGTGTCTTCTCTTCCATTGACCCAAGTAAAGTTCCATTTGCTAATTAGTTCATTCTTGTTTTTTTTTTTGACTTTAACGGTTAAATTGATTAAAAAGCGGCAAAACAGCTGCTGCGTACTGGAACATTACAACGCTGTTTGACAATGAAATTCCTGTTACACAAATATGGGTCTCGCCCTTTGTTACAACAATAGGTGACTAATAACCCTAGGGCCTTTTCTCACTATAAGTAAAAAGGGCTTTGGATTCCTTAGAGTGGCTAATAATCCCTACGGCCTCTCCTATTGCTTCCCACATGTAGAGAGGGTTGGGGCTCCCTTAGGCTTTCTGATAAGCCCTAGGTCCTCTCTTATTGTTGTTTACATGATCCAAAGGTTGGCTAAGCTACATACCCTTTCTTTTCAACTCTCTTTTGTTTAAAATTTTTTAGCTAATTAGTTCACGGGGAAATCAACTTTAATTTCTTTATGTTATTTCATTTGATACTTAGTTATCAGTCTGTTGAAACATAAGAACTAATCAAACTTGACATCTAGTCCAATAAACCGGAGCCCTGGATCACACATAATAAAACAGGAAATCTAGTGACCTCCTCCTCCTCTCCTATTCTCCACACCCTTCTATAGTTTTCTTGATTTAGGATAGCTCCAATTCCTGTCTAAACACCCAAGCTTAGGCCTTCCACCCAGTGTTACCATAGTGTTTCATTTTAACCATCACACTATATTTTTAGCTGAGCTTGCACGTACTTTGGCTTACACTAGTTTTTGATTTTGGCTTTTTATGTACTTTGAATAGTGTTTATCACTTCTCCCAATATTTGCAAGTGTATTGAATATTTGTAAGTTTGTGTATTGAATAGTTCCTTCTGTAGGAAAAACAAGGAAACTTCATGGGCACATCAAATATTCAAAATGATTTGGTCCTTTGCAAAATGAACTCACCAGCAAAACAATATCAACCAACTTGAATTTGGTTTTCAATATCTTTACAATTGTTTGTTATATGAATAATAGGATCTCAAATTTGAACTATTGAAATGGATGGAGACCTCACTCTGAGTCTCTTAGAATTAAATTAAAGAATGCAATAAATTTTATACAAGGCATATTCCCGTACTAATTGGACCACATTTTCTTCTTGCTATCAAACAAATCTAAGGTGTATATAGATCCACTGCCAATTCCTGATGCCTTGGCAATGCACCATGCTAAGTGTGAAAATCAATTTTTGTGAATCTTCCAACAATTCATTCAGTCGGGGGCCTATATCCCTGAGACCTGTTAATGATTTATATGAATTTTGAGATGGTCTTGTATCACACATTTATCTTTTTTTCTTCATAACAAGGCAGGAATTCTTGCAAAAATCTGCCTAGCTGAGCACTATAAAGATCTGGGAATTTTCGAAAATGGTCCACATGGGGTGACAATACAAAATTACAAGCCCTAAATTTGTATCTTGCTTGCTTTTTCTTTGCAATGAATACCTCTACAGAGTCAACATGGATAACCCTATCAGCAGAACCGTAGATGTATAGCTGAGGGAAAAGTGGTTGTTGATGTGATAAAATTCTAAACACATCAGAAAGCCTCCTATTATGGATAAGAAACAGAAAGAGTTAAATATAACATACCTAAGAAAAGCACACGTTATTTAGACTATTTTCATCACACAATAGAATCTAAACTAGAAAAGGATTTTAGAAAGGAAATTCATTGACAAAAATATTTAAAACCCTGCTGAAAGACATATATGCGAATCACTAGCTAAAACTATATAAATACCTGTCAACATAGGGTAGCTTGAAAAATAGTCTGAAAAAGTTCTCTAACATTACAAGTAAAGGTGTCTCTGTAACATCAGGCTTTAGCTCACCCGAATGAGCTTCATCAAACCCCAACAGTTCTGAACTCCCTTCTCTTCCATTTATTAGTCCCTTTGTCGCAACACTCTGCTTCTTTAACAATGCAGCAGAAAAACCTGCAGCCCAAACCTGAAACAAGAGACAGAACACAACGAGACTTGAATTTAACTAATAGCCAAACAAAACCCCTATAACCACAGGTCTAATTTGACATTAAATAATAAAGTGCAAGATTTGAAGGATCCAGTAACAATATATGGTAAATACAGACCTCGGGATCGGGTGTTGCAACAGTAGCAAAGTCCACTACACATCCCTTGATTTTATCTATGAGAGTATGATCACAAGCCAAAAAATTCTCAAGCATAACTCCATAACTACTCAAGGCAAAAAATATTGCATATGGTGAAGATGTAGTACTTTTAATAAATTCATATTGAATGTACAAAAAATAACTAAAAAGAGTATACTCACGTCAGCCAACCAGTATTGATAAAAGTATGAAATATTAGGTGTTTCTCTCTGGAATCTTTATTGTCTTCCTTCATCCAATGAGCTAGATGTGTTACAAGAAAATAAAGTTGTTGCTTTGCTTTTCCTCCTGGTCTGAAGCTGGCAATGTCTTTCATAGGAACTGTGAAAGTAATTGCGTGAATTCCCCTAGACGTGTACCAATCTGCATACCTGCATCCCCTGTTCTACACCCACATGTAGAGAACAAATGAAGATTAATGCTTCAAAATTCAAACAGAACAGGGGATGTAGGTATGTTATAAAATAAAATTACGATTGCAACCCAAGGGCAAACAACACTGCCCAAAATCCTCCTCGCCCATGGGTTTAGCTCCATGGTGTTATCACTCAGGTTTTCCTAGAAGTTGTGTAAGAGGAAATTATACCCGAGGTAACCACAAACCAATCTTTTAGATGCAGAATCTAGCCAATCTGCATCCAGAGAGGGCTCTCTCTTTATGATTTATCTTTGTTTTTGAATGATTTTAGGCTAGTTATAGATGCAAAGTTTGTTTTGGGAAAATGGTGGAATCCACAAACTAAGGGCAAGGTTGAGGGCTTTCAGTCCATTGGGCTATGGAGTCAAAGGATGGCTTTACTGGATTTCTATTCTACGCACAAGATGGTATTACAGGGCAAGATAGCTAGACAAAGAACAATCCTTAAAATTTAAAGTGGATGGGATGATCTTGAAGGGATGAAAGGCAGCTAAGAATCTTTCACCATGTTCAAGAGAAAGAAGAGAAATGACTACAAGCAAAGAGCAATGAAGGATTCTTTGTTACAGTAATCAACAATGTTTAAATCAGCAAAACATGAGCAATTAAGAATTCATGCTTATAACTAATCCAGAAGAAAACATCGAGAATAATCACATTTGAAAACAGAGTACAATTAAGCAAATTTTGTTTCAATCCTTTATGTAAACTATTCAGAAACGGATATGATGATAGCATAAACTAATATAAAATTTAAACACAAGGGTTGGAAAACTTATTGAACTGAAGTCCAACACATGAATCCTGTAACAAGTCCAGTGCTTCAAAACGTCATCCAGTAAGCCACAAGTAAATTTGTCCAAAAGTTTTTTATTCCGAAAACCTCAATGTTACAGCAGAGTAATAGAATCCACACTCAACTCTCTCTTTGAGGGTTTATTTATACAAAAAAATAATCCTAACAATCTTACTCTATCCTAGCCAATAATCCAGGCTGATTTAAAGCATATTTACAAACAAACAAGAGACACATGGTCTCGTAAAATAGAATAATGAGTAACGGCTGATGTGCTGTTCCTTTCTTCATGGACGTGCTAAGGATAAGTGCTTAAAATAGGGCTCTGTGCTGTCCTTTGCGTATTCCTTTGACTTGTTGAATACTCTTTCTTCTTACGGATACTCTTTAACCTTTCATCTAATACTCTTTCATCTGCTTTTCTGTTTTTTACCATTTACTCAATAGTAAAGATAAACTTTATCTTGAAAACATTTTTACAAAATTTCCAGCATTTCCTTCCACCACTGATCATCTGGTATCATTGTTCTTCTGAGTTTCCTTAAAGTTTCATCTGCTTCAGTAAGTTTATAAAAATTGGGCTCGTTCGGAAATAGATACTTTAGTTCATGCTCCAGATGAAATAGATTCCTCACTTTTTCATAAATACTTTTCCCGGTTGGTAATACAGGTTCTGATGAGCTAGTAGAACCTATAGCTGTATTTTTAGCATGAGCTTTTATTCTTTTCTCATATGTTTCCAAGTCTACTATTTGATCCTCCGTGAGCATGGGACTTGGCAATTCACTATCCAGCAAAGCTTGAAACTTCTCTCTGAAAACATTGATATCGACCAAAATGTCAGTACACTTTCTTTCTAGATTTTGCATGAAAGTCCTCTTGGTGAAAACTCTCTTTGCTTCCAAAACTACACCTGTTCTGTCATCAATTCCTAACAATGCAAGCTGTTGTTTTGTTCTGGAATTCAAAAATTGAATGATCTGTTGGGCATGCTCCGGCTTGCCCCTTAATTCATGTCTAGTTTTATTTATTTCCTCTTGTGCTATCTTGACTAACTCATTCTGCTCAAAAATAGCTTGGATGGAAGGCCAAATATCTCTTATTAAGTTAATGATGTTTTCCCAAAGAATATCATTTATTTCGTTCAGAGGCTTTTCCAGTGAAAGATCTTTTTGCAAAGCCTCAACCAATTTCTCCAATCTTTTTATTTCCTTGAGGTTGTCAGCAGCTGTCTTTTTGGATGTGTCATATTTTCCCTCCAATTTTGTTAATTGTAATTTTGTTTCTTGGAGTTCTGTGACCTTTAGCTGCAAACTCTCCATCTGTTTAATTAAATCCTCAGAATTCAAATTAGAAATGTTTACCTGAGAAGGTTGTTCCTGTTGTCCTGTAGTTGTAGTACATGTTGTTGAAGTTTGCTTGATGATTTCCTGTTCCTGCAATGCTTTTTCCAACTCCTTTTCTGTTTCATTTAGTCGCTCTGTCAAATTCAAGAGCAACTCCATCATTTCTTCTTGTGAATTTCCTTTTATAACTTCCTGTGTCTGGGGGTGCCTTGAGGCTGGTATTTTCAGCTGTTTTATGAGTGCAGCTATATCATCCTCTTTCTTTTTTATCAGTGCCTCGATACCTTTAGTGTCTTTGGGATTGTGACCCAAACCAATGATGATCTCTTCTAGAGACTTTATTCTATTGTCCTTGGCCTGTGAGGAGGCCCTTTCAATCTTCAATGTTGCAGTGGTATTATTCAAGGAATCTTGCAGCGTTAAAGCTGCCATGGCTTTGTTGGTGAGAGAAGAATAAACCATTTCCCCTGTTTGTCTATGAAGCTCTATCTGATCCAGGGGATGGATATCTTTTGCTAAAACCTCAAAATTTGTTCTGATGTAGTCTGTTGCTGAAGTTGGCTTTGGCACCTTTGCTTTAAAGTGGCTCATTAGCATTTTACCTTGTGAAAGATCAAATGCAGACATTAGTCTTTGCTGATTGTGAGGAGCCATATTCATATACTGATCGTATACCTTCATCTTCAATGGTTCATTCTTTGTTTTGATATTAATGAAGGTTTTCTTAATGTCTCCAGTATCTGTCTTTGGCGGTTTGAAAGAAGATACTTCAGTGCTCAACTGCTTTTGTATCCCTTTCTGGCTTATGTTTGTTTCACTTGCTGTACCTGTTTGCTGACTATCCTCCCTTCCATCATCAAATACCTCATCTATAATCTCTACATCTGGAGGTGGATCAGACTTGTGTTTTTTGGCTTGATAAACTTGTGGGGCTCCTTTTGAAGGTGTGGTATCTGGGGCTGGCCTCTTTTTCCCTATTTCCACATTCAGTGGAGTTTGCATCTCTGGAACTTGGATTTGCTTTGCTGGTGTTTGAGAAGCCTGAGATTGTTCTGGTGCTTTGGAACTCTGTGATTTTTCTGCCATGACTAGGGTTTCAATGACCTGAACTATAGGTTCTTTTCCTTTACCCTTGGGCTCTGCTGCTACTGATGGGCTGTCTTCCTGTATAGCTTGTTGTAGAGTAGCTGCTGAAGATGTGCCAATGTATGGTACCTGTTTTTTAATGGAAACTGGTTCTTCAACAAGTAATGAACAATGGCGGGGACGTTCTTCAATACTGGCGCAGCGGAATTTCGGAGTAATTTGGTGTATTTTCAGTGAAATTTGAAAATTGCAGCGGGAGCTTAGTCTCTTTCGGAAACTAAAAATAACTGAAAAAACGCGAAAAATGGCTTATTTACAAGTCAAAAGGGTTTTTGTCGTTTTCGAGGTGATGACGTCATTTGACGTACGGGGTGACGTAAGGGAGTGGGGCCGGCGGTATTCGGTAAGCGGTAAGCGGTGAGCCCGCACCGCTTATGGACGAGGGCGGTAAAAAACGCGATGGCAGCGATTCCACAGGACGCTTGCCACGTGGAATGATGACTTTTCAGAAACCGCCCATCCCCCGCTGGTTAACAAGCTGGCAAGGGATGGGCAGCGGGATTGATGATCGCTGTTGATCTACGGACGAATGATCCAACGGCTGAAAGGACGGGGAACTTGTGCGATTTCAAAGGTGGGCCAGTCGGGGTTTTAAACAGGTTTTAATGTGATATTTGATTACCCCGGGGAGAAGTTAATAGGTGGGAATGGTTGTTAATTAGTCCAAATGATTAATTAACCCGTGAATTTATGAAATGGATTGCGGCGGTAGTTTGGCCAGGTGGAATGCTACGTGGACGGAACACTATGGCACAGGACTCCGTCGCATTTTATTCTTGTTTTTTGGTGTTAAACACGTATATTACATGTCTAACGCTTTTTTGTATATATTTTATTATACGATGAATTAATTAATACACAACTAATTCACCATAGGGCGGGGATTATGTATAAGGCTATAGTTTTAACCAAAGGGCTTTATAAAGCGGGGTATTTATTTTAAACGAGCGGGAATATATACTTTGGTAAAACATTATAATAAGAGGGTTTTTTGGGGATATTTATTAGAAAAGGGAGTTATATACTTAGGAAAAGGGATTCCACTAGGGATTTAATATAATAGAGTTAAATGTTAATATGATAAAGGACAAGAAAAATCAAAACATCTTTGTTCATCTAAGAAAGTGAAAACTTATGAAGTAAATTGCACATTTTATCTTCAACACTTAAGCTTAGAATAACAAGTTGTCTTGAGGAATTTTATGGAATGTTGCCTCAGTTTCCTAAGTAAAATAGGATTTTACTTAGGAAAAAGTTTAAAGATGGAAGATAATAATGATGGATTATTTCAAGTGCTTAGGTCTTTTGATCATTAGGCCGAGGGTCCGGTCCCTCCAGAAGTCAAGGAAATGCCTTGAGCCCCTTTGATCTCAAATTACCTTAGTACTTTTGGGGAAATTAGTAAAACTCTTGAGGGGAAAAATGATGAGGGAGGTTAATGAATTTGACTTTGCTTGCTGTGATTTTCCAGTGTATTTCCTGCTTTAGTACTTGTGATGAAAGTAAATGATTAACCAACATGTAGCAACACCATTCATCAGATAACACTTTGCAGCACCATCTACCTACCCTATCTACTTAACACTACCATTTTCTCTTCTTTATTAGGGTGCATTTAGACTTGCAAACCCTTTTCAATCTTTCCCTTTTTACATGATAAATCTATCTATTTCTACCCTTATTACATCCAAGGGCTCAGATTAAACTGTTGAGCACCTTTATTCACTCTACCTAGCTACTTATCTGCCAAGATTAAACTGTTTGGCTAGATATTTATTCTCTAATCTATAACATGAAATTGAAATATGACTAAGTCAAGTTTAAACAGTTTGACTTATTCATAAATTGTGGCAAAAATTTCACAAGCTGCACACAATTGATTTATTACAACAGAGTAAAAAGTAGTGGCATTTGGATTTGCACACTTTCCTTGGTCTATTTTTACTTGGGGTTCATTTCTTTCTCTTTTTGACCATTTTTATTCTTTTTACCCTTTGATCTTTCTTTTAGGGTATACCCTCTTTACATTTTTTAAATTTTTTGATTTTTTTTTTGGTTTTTTAAGAATATGGAACACCTTTGCTCAAGTAAGAAGGTTTGAACATATTCCACACTTCCATCAAGACAATCATGAAAGATGAAACCTATTGATATAGGAGGCTAACATTGGCTCCACTTGGGGATGGCTTTTCCTTGTGGAAAGTCAAGAACAGCAGGTCAGATGCCTCAGAATGTCTTCAAACTGAAAGTATGAAATCTTCCTTCTTCTGGTAGCTTTATTTTACATATGATAGTGAAGCTTTTGGAACTTAGGGCCTTCACTTCGGGCTTCAATTCCAAGAAGTCACCATCCAATACAAACTGCAGTAACAAAAATAAAACAAGCAAACAATATATTATGTACAAGTTAGAAACATTTAAACATTCTAGTAAATTGGATCAAAATAATGCTTAAGCATTCGACCATTGACTGGTCCTTCTTCAACTTCTGAATTGTCCAAGTCCTTCAAAAAGTAAGTGTTGTTTCCCTGCAAGGCGTGGATGATATAAGGCCCTTTCCACAAGAAATCAAACTTCCCATGTTTCCCTTTTTCTTCTCTTCTAGAATCCCATCTTAGGACCTTGTCTCCTAATTGAAAATCCTCTGCTTTAGTCCTTTTATCAAACATTTTCTTTAGCTTTTCCTGTAAGACTTGTGATATTTGGTATACCTCTTCTCTGGTTTGTTGCAGGTGGATTGTTTGATTAATTCTTCTTTGAATGTCATTTGGCTCCACTTGAGCCTCCTGAAGTAATTTCATGACTGGGATTCCTAAAGATGATGGGAATCTTGTTTCCAGACCATAAACTAACTCATATGGACTAGTCCCAATGGATTTCTTGGTTGTAAGTCTGTCTGCCCATAATGCATAGGTCAGTTTCTTATGCCAGTTCTTTTTATTTTCCTCCAACAATTTCTTAATGATATTGATCAAACTCTTATTGGAAGATTCAGCTAGTCCATTACCCTGGGGGTAATAGGCTGTTGAATGGCCTAAAGTAATATGATATTTATGGCAGAAACTGATCATTTTCTTTGATTTAAATGCAACAGCATTGTCTGTTATAATATTTTCTGGACATCCAAATCTTGAAAGTATGTTGGTTTCTAGAAACCCTATGATTACAGAATCATTGGACTGTCTACATGGGATGGCTTCAATCCATTTGGTGAAATAGTCTGTAGCAGTTAAAATCCATCTATGTTGTCCTGAAGAAGGGGGGTGAATCTCTCCAATAAAATCTAAACCCCATTGTTGAAAGGGTCTTCCTGTGGAAACTGGTTTTAAAGGCAGAGGTAACAACTTTCTTTTACCCTCAAATATCTGACATTTGTGACAGCTTGTTACAAATTTCTTTACATCAGAAAATAATGTTGGCCAGTAAAAACCAGCCCTTAAGATCTTGTCTGCAGTGGATTTCCAGTAGAGATGTCCTCCACAATCCCCTGCATGAAATTCATTAAGCACTTTATCAGCTTCATCTTTTAAGAGACAATTCAATAAAATTCCTTCATGATTCTTCCAAAATAAAGTGCTATCTAAAATACAATATTTCAAAGATGTCATTTTAAAAATCTTTGCTTAGTTCTGGACAACCCTGGAGGAGCTTGCAGGTTTAATAAAACATGAATTATATCAGTGTACCAAGGTGAATCTAAGAAAGCTTGACTGATCTGAGGAGTCGCCATCTCCTGCTCGTTATCCAGTTCATTGATATCTAAGGCTTGGCAATTGGTTTCTGTCATAAGTTGTGCTAAACCTTGGCCTTTTATCAGGTTGGTTGGTTTAATCTCAATATCATATTCCAAAATGGTAGCTATCCACTTACCTCGTTTACCTTCAATGCCATCTTGAGTCAAAATATCTTTAACTACTGCATTAGGCACATATGCTATCACATGAGAATATAATATGTAGACTCTGAAATCTTTGATGGCTTTTACCAATGCAAAAGCCTGTTTTTCCATAATATTGTATTTTAGAGGAGCATCCCTCAGTGCTTTACTAAAAAATGCTATTGGCTTTTCATATCCTTGGTCATCTTTTTGAAGTAAAACAGCTGCAACAGTATGTTCAGAAGCAAATGAAAAGATAATAAAGTCTCTATCAAATTTAGGACTGGTCAGAACTGGTGTCCTTGTTAAAGCCATTTTAATTTCCTCGAATGATTGTTTGGCTTCTACAGTCCAGTCAATGCTTGAATCTTTCCTCAACATGTTAGTCAGTAATCTAAGTAACTCTGCTAAACTAGAAATAAATCTTCTCAAGAAGTTGATTTTTCCTATAAATGCCTGCAAATCTTTTATGTTTCTGGGGTGGGGTATTTGCAAAACTGCTTGAATTCTTTCTGGATCAATCCTAATGCCATCTTTAGAAATGATATGCCCTAAAAGCTTTCCTTCTTCCAAACCAAACAATGACTTCTTAGGGTTTAAAGAAATTCCATATTTTCTGCACTTTATAAATACTTGCCTTAGGTGATCTAAATGTTCTTGATCTGTTTTAGAGAAAACGGTCAAATCATCTAAGTAAATAACCAGAAAATCATGTATCTCTTTAGCAAAAGCAATGTCCATCGCTCTTTGAAAGGTAGCTCCTGCATTCTTGAGTCCAAATGGCATTTTGACATATTTGAACGTACCCCATGGTGTGGTAAATGCTGTTTTATCCTGATCATCAGGATGAACCAGAATCTGGTTGTACCCTGAAAATCCATCCAGTAGTGATATTCTCGAAGATCCCACTACCCTTTGCAGAATGTGGTCCATTTTCGGCAGAGGATAATTGTCTTTTAAAGAAACTTTATTCAAATTCCTTAAATGGACACACAATCTGATTTCTCCTGTCTTTTTCCTTGTTGGTACCAGGTTAGAAACCCATTCTGAAAATCTGATAGGAGCTATAATCCCTGCTTCAAACATTCTTTTGATTTTCAATTGAGGGTAATAAAACAGGATTAATTCTCCTAAGTTTTTGTTTAAAAGGTTTCTGGTCTGGTTTCAAAGGTATAGTATGTTGAATGATGGATGTATCATAAGATTTGAGGTCTTCATAACTCCAGGCAAAGACATCCTGGAATTCTTTTAATAGTTCAACGTATTTCACCTTTTGTTCTTTTGGAAGAGATTTGGACAACTTGACAATTTTGGGATGTTCTGGTGTTCCTAAGTTGCATTCTTCCATATCAGCCTTAACAGGTTCCATTTTAGGTCTGAATGGAATATCATTTGAGTCGAATAGATCCTCCAAAGGTGTTAATCCTTTGGGTAATTGATTATCTTTTAAATTTATGATTTCTGTCTCATCTATGATCTCATCAAATTCCATTTGTTTCAAATTTTGTATGTCTTTTTCAGTGAACGTGGTTGGATGCAGCATATGAATTGCATTTTCTCTTGAAATTTCCATTTTTTGTTCTTTTTCTTGATCAAATTTATCAACAGTTATGTCTTCATCTATATTACAGTTAGAAAACTCATTCTGAAGTGTCAAAAAATTATTGATTTGATTGTTATTCACAAATACTTGCCAATTTAAAATATTGTCTGGTATTGTAGGCCTGTGCCTTATCTCAGCTGAAAACTGATGATTAGGATCAAAAGGCAACTTGCATGTACTAGAAAACATTGCTAAACTGTGAGCATGCAAGTTTTGTTTCCTGGGAATCTTGGCAAGTTGGGCTTGTAAAAATGTGTTGAGAATCTCCACAACTGTCTCTCGGTATTGTTTCAATCTCATGTCTTTTGTTGCGCATTCTCCTTTAATCTGTTGGATAATTAGTTCAGAGTCGCCTATGATTGATACCCTAATGCCTCCTAACTTTTTGACATGTTTAAGCCCCAATAAAAGGGCTTCATACTCTGCCATGTTGTTAGTGCATTTGAAATTTAATCTATAAGCATGACCCTCTGCATGATTGTTCTCCACATTGTGTAACCAAATCCCAGCTCCTGCCCCTAGTCTGTTTACTAAGCCATCAAACTCTAAATGCCATAGAATTTCATGTTCATAGTTTTCATCAATTTTTTTAACGTATTTTCTAACAGGAGCTAATTGTTTAGTTTTTTCAGGTTTTTCTTGGTCATCTGGTGTTTCTTTGTTTTCAGATATTTCTTCAATTTTGACAGTGGTTTTGTTTATGATTTCCATTTTAGGAGCTTCTATTTCAGTAGGAAGATCTGACTCAACATTGTATAAAATAAAAGAATCCATGTCAGAATGTACAGAATAAACAGGGAAGTTTTCAGGCTTCTCATGGCTACTCACTAAGTACTTCATCAAAGTTTCTCTATATAATCTTTTAGGTTGACCAAATACTGAAATAGTTGCATAAGACATGTCTAATTGAATAGATCCTCCAAGTTTAGCACCCCAAGATCTAGACAATAACATACCATATTTAGGTGGAATATCAGCAACTACTATGTCCATTAAAACGGACTTAGCAGGGTATTGGACCAAAGTGACACACAGATCTTTAATTAAACCTAAACATTTTACCTGACTGGAATCAAATGAAAACAAATCTTTGTATGGTCTGGTAATATCTAGATTCAATCTTTCCATTACTGCTTTTGGCATCAAATTGTGACATGCTCCAGAATCAAGCATTGCATTATGGAGTATCTTGTCGTGAACATTCAGGCTTACATAAAATGGAGGAGTTCCTCCACTTTCTGGTTTGCCATTAACCTCGGGGCCAAAAAGAAGTTTGGGTTGATCATCAAGAATGTTTACTGAATCATCCAATCCAGTAATGTTAATGTTTAAAGACTTGGAAATCTGATTCCTATAGACATCATGTTTAGCCAATTCTGATAAAGGAACAACTATCTTGAGTTTGCCTATTTCAGCCTCTAGATTAAAGGGTTTTTCTGTTTGAGCTTTAGTGTTTTGCACAGTTGGATTTTCTCTGTTTACTGGATCTTCAATGTTTTTCTCTTTTTCATGAATGAAGTTTTGCTTTGAAGATGTTTCAGGAATAACTTCTACTGTTTCTTCTACAGTTCCTACATGAGGAGATGTATTAGATTGTTGTCTGTTGATTGGTTGGTTATCAAAGACATCCTCAATTATTGGATTTGAAAAACTAGGGGTTATCCTAGGCAAAATTTGTATCTGGGGAATGTTTTGTACAGGGGGAATATTTTGTACAGGAGGAACGTTTTGTTTGCCTTTGACATTTTGTTTTGTGGTTTTCTGTTTATTTTTCTCTGGTACATCTATTCGTCTACTTCTCAAGTTGTATTGCTTATGAACCTCGTAGATTGTTGTGTCATAGCCTTCTTTGAAATCAAAAGTCTCACCTGAATGAGTGTGGAATGTTTCAAGGATATGATTCTCTTGATCATCCTGAGATAGGAAGACTTCTGGTTCATCTTTGTCCTCATTGACATTGTTTATTTCTACATCTTCTGTAGGTTCTTCTGAGGTTGAACCTTCAACAAAGTTTTCTTGAAAAGGTGGTCTAATGTTTTGATCAGGGACATTCTTTCCAATATTTTGGTTCAGATTCCTCCTAAAGTTTGGGTTTCTTGCAACATTCTGGTTATCAGTAGCAGACTTTCTTTCAATGGTTTCCACCCTATCACCTAATCTTTCCATACCTTTAATGATTACATCCGGCTTCTTTTCAAAAGCTGAAGGTTCTTCATTCATAGGCATTCTTCTCTCTGCCCTAGCTCTGGCTCGTTTTTCTATCAGATTTGCTTCTACACTCACCACTATGCTTTGCATTTCCTCTAGTGTTTGTGGAGCTCTTTCCCTAAGGGAATAAGCTATCTCAGAGTCAAAACCGTCTGGAAATTTGACCAACACGTTATTAGGTGGGGGTCTTAGGTTTAGAGGAACTGCATGATATGATTCATTGAATCTTATGATGTAATCTTGTACGGTTTCGTTTGGTCTTCTTCTTAATTTTTCAAATTCTGATAGGATCTGGAGAGGATCCTTCTTTTTCTCCCATCTGTTCAAAAATGCCCTATACAAAGCTTCTAGGTCAGCAATACTGTTCGGGGCGAGAGCCCTAAACCAAGTTCTAACTTCTCCAGTAAGACTTTGTACGAAAATTCTCATACGGATATCATCGGTATCAATCTCATAAAACTCAAAGTAATCTGTCATCCTTTTGGTGTGTTGTTGAGCTGTGTAGGTACCTGATCCGTCAAAAGGTGTGATCTTACTTTGGTAGTCTGGTGGTAAAGCTGGAGGGTTGGCTGGTAATATTAAAGGGGCATATCGATTGGCCATTGGAAGATAAAGTGGATTGACAAGAGTTGCAGGTCTAGTAGGAGGAGATGGAGGTCTAACGGGAGGAGATGGAGGTCTAACAGGTGTTTGAAAAGTGACTGAGCTTGGAGATGCTTCAGTTATCACAGAAATGTTTGAACTTTCTTCAAAGGCTTGCTCAGATTGAATGGAGTTATGCAATTCTCTGTCAAGATGATGTGAAACAAATCTGTATTGCAAATCTTCAAAGAACAAAGGATCTGGAATTAATCTAGATAATTCAGTCTCAGAAAAATTTACAAACAAAGATGTTTCAAATCGTGCATCAAAAGGAATGTCATCAATATAAATAATTTTAACAGGACAAGATGCAGATCTAGAGAGTGGTCTAGAACTACCTGTACTTTCCTGACTTCCTCTTTCAGAACTTTCTTGACTTCCTTGTCTTCTAAGAATTCTAGGGATCAGATTTGGATTTTCGAATATTGGTGGTGGATTGGGGTCAGGGTTTGACCTAGTATGTCGAATCCTTTCTGAAGCCAGTTTTCTTAGAATATGTGTTTTTGGATTTTGGGTTTTAATTGAAAAATAAATACAACTTCTACAAATTCTTTAAGAAATAATGATATGTGATTAAGATTTCCTCAAAGATCTGTTTAAACTAGAGAATCTGATTGAAAAATTTGAAACTAAGATTCAACTTATAAGCTAAATCAGAGATAGACTGAAACAGCATTTATTTACTTTTGCATTTGCATAGCAAAAGCAATTTCAAAGGCTTCCTGGCTGATTTTCAGACTCTGTCTGTAGCTTACAAATCAAAAGATAGTATCAATAAAAATGATTCAGTGTCCCCAGTATGGTCGCCACTATGTTATCACTCAGGTTTTCCTAGAAGTTGTGTAAGAGGAAATTATACCCGAGGTAACCACAAACCAACCTTTTAGATGCAGAATCTAGCCAATCTGCATCCAGAGAGGGCTCTCTCTTTATGATTTATCTTTGTTCTTTTAAGGTTTTAGGCTAGTTATAGATTCACAGTTTGTTTTGGGAAAATGGTGGAATCCGCAAACTAAGGGCAAGGCTGAGAGCTTTCAGTCCATTGGGCTATGGAGTCAAAGGATGGCTTTACTGGACTTCTATTCTACGCACAAGATGGTATTACAGGGCAAGATAGCTAGACAGAGAACAATCCTTAAAATTTAAAGTGGATGGATGGTCTTGAAGGGATGAAAGGCAACTAAGAATCTTTCACCATATTCAAGAGAAAGAAGAGAAATGACTACAAGCAAAGAGCAATGAAGGATTCTTTGTTACAGTAATCAACAATGTTGAAATCAGCAAAACATGAGCAATTAAGAATTCATGCTTATAAATAATCCAGAAAAAAACATCGAGAATAATCTCATGTGAAAACAGAGTACAATTAAGCAAATTCTGTTTCAATCCTTTATGTAAACTATTCAGAAACGGATATGATGATAGCATAAACTAATATAAAATTTAAACACAAGGGTTGGAAAACTTATTGAGCTGAAGTCCAACACATGAATCCTGCAACAAGTCCAGTGCTTCAAAACGTCATCCAGTAAGCCACAAGTAAATTTGTCCAAAAGCTTTTTATTCCGAAAACCTCAATGTTACAGCAGAGTAATAGAATCCACCCTCAACTCTCTCTTTGAGAGTTTATTTATACAAAAAATAATCCTAACAATCTTACTCTATCCTAGCCAATAATCCAGGCTGACTTAAAGCATATTTACAAACAAACAAGAGACACATGGTCTCGTAAAATAGAATAATGAGTAACGGCTGATGTGCTGTTCCTTTCTTCATGGACGTGCTAAGGATAAGTGCTTAAAATAGGGCTCTGTGTTGTCCTTTGCGTATTCCTTTGACTTGTTGAATACTCTTTCTTCTTACGGATACTCTTTAACCTTTCATCTGATACTCTTTCATCTGCTTTTCTGTTTTTTTACCATTTACTCAATAGTAAAGATAAACTTTCATCCTGAAAACATTTTTACAAAATTTCCAGCATTTCCTTCCACCACTGATCATCTGGTATCATTGTTCTTCTGAGTTTCCTTAAAGTTTCATCTGCTTCAGTAAGTTTATAAAAAGTGGGCTCGTTCGGAAATAGATACTTTAGTTCATGCTCCAGATGAAATAAATTCCTCACTTTTTCATAAATACTTTTCCCGGTTGGTAATACAGGTTCTGATGAGCTAGTAGAACCTATAGCTGTATTTTTAGCATGAGCTTTTATTCTTTTCTCATATGTTTCCAAGTATACTATTTGATCCTCTGTGAGCATGGGACTTGGCAATTCACTGTCCAGCAAAGCTTGAAACTTCTCTCTGAAAACGTTGATGTCGACCAAAATGTCAGTACACTTTCTTTCTAGATTTTGCATGAAAGTCCTCTTGGTGAAAATTCTCTTTGCTTCCAAAACTACACCTGTTCTATCATCAATTCCTAACAATGCAAGCTGTTGTTTTGTTCTGGAATTCAAAAATTGAATGATCTGCTGGGCATGCTTCGGCTTGCCCCTTAATTCATGTCTAGTTTTATTTATTTCCTCTTGTGCTATCTTGACTAACTCATTCTGCTCAAAAATAGCTTGGATGGAAGGCCAAATATCTCTTATTAAGTTAATGATGTTGTCCCAAAGAATATCATTTATTTCGTTCAGAGGCTTTTCCAATGAAAGATCTTTTTGCAAAGCCTCAACCAATTTCTCCAATATTTTTATTTCCCTGAGGTTGTCAGCAGCTGTCTTTTTGGATGTGTCATATTTTCCCTCCAATTTTGTTAATTGTAATTTTGTTTCTTGGAGTTCTGTGACCTTTAGCTGCAAACTCTCCATCTGCTTAATTAAATCCTCAGAATTCAAATTAGAAATGTTTACCTGAGATGGTTTTTCTTGTTGTCCTGTAGTTGTAGTACCTGTTGTTGAAGTTTGCTTGATGATTTCCTGTTCCTGCAATGCTTTTTCCAACTCCTTTTCTGTTTCATTTAGTCGCTCTGTCAAATTCAAGAGCAACTCCATCATTTCTTCTTGTGAATTTCCTTTTATTACTTCCTGTGTCTGGGGGTGCCTCGAGGCTGGTATTTTCAGCTGTTTTCTGAGTGCAGCTATATCATCCTCTTTCCTTTTTATCAGTGCCTCAATACCTTTAGTGTCTTTGGGATTGTGACCCAAACCAATGATGATCTCTTCTAGAGACTTTATTCTATTGTCCTTGGCCTGTGAGGAGGCCCTTTCAATCTTCGATGTTGCAGTAGTATTATTCAAGGAATCTTGTAGTGTTAAAGCTGCCATGGCTTTGTTGGTGAGAGTAGAATAAACCATTTCCCCTGTTTGTCTATGAAGCTCTATCTGATCCAGGGGATGGATATCTTTTGCTAAAACTTCAAAATTTGTTCTGATGTAATCTGTTGCTGAAGTTGGCTTTGGCACCTTTGCTTTAAAGTGGCTCATTAGCATTTTACCTTGTGAAAGATCAAATGCAGACATTAGTCTTTGCTGATTGTGAGGAGCCATCTTCATATACTGATCGTATACCTTCATCTTCAATGGTTCATTCTTTGTTTTGATATTAATGAAGGTTTTCTTAATGTCTCCAGTATCTGTCTTTGGCGGTTTGAAAGAAGATACTTCAGTGCTCAACTGCTTTTGTATCCCTTTCTGGCTTATGTTTGTTTCACTTGCTGTACCTGTTTGCTGACTATCCTCCCTACCATCATCAAATACCTCATCTATAATCTCTACATCTGGAGGTGGATCAGACTTGTGTTTTTTGGCTTGATAAACTTGTGGGGCTCCTTTTGAAGGTGTGGTATCTGGAGCTGGCCTCTTTTTTCCTATTTCCACATTCAGTGGAGTTTGCATCTCTGGAACTTGGATTTGCTTTGCTGGTGTTTGAGAAGCCTGAGATTGTTCTGGTGCTTTGGAACTACGCGTTTTTACTTGCCATGACCGGGGTTCCAATGACACGAACTATAGGTTCTTTTCCTTTACCCTTGGGCGCTCTGCTTGCCTGCGGTAAATTTTGTCTTCACGTATAGCTTGTTGGCAAGTAGGCTAGCCGAAAGATGTGCCAATGTATGGTACTTTGTTTTTTAATGGAAACTGGTTCTTCAACAGGTAATGAACAATGGCGGGGACGTTCTTCAATACTGGCGCAGCGGAATTTCGGAGTAATTTGGTGTATTTGGCAGTGAAATTTGAAAATTGCAGCGGGAGCTTAGTCTCTTTCGGAAACTAAAAATAACTGAAAAAACGCGAAAATGGCTTATTTACAAGTCAAAAGGGTTTTTGTCGTTTTCGAGGTGATGACGTCATTTTGGCGTACGGGGTGACGTAAGGGAGTGGGACCGGCGGTATGCGGTAAGCGGTAAGCGGTAAGCCCGCACCGCTTTTGGACGAGGGCGGTAAAAAACGCGATGGCAGCGATTCCACAGGACGCTTGCCACGTGGAATGATGACTTTTCAGAAACCGCCCATCCCCCGCTGGTTAACACGCTGGCAAGGGATGGGCAGCGGGATTGATGATCGCCGTTGATCTACGGACGAAGGATCCAGCGGCTGAAAGGACGGGGAACTTGTGCGATTTCAAAGGTGGGCCAGTCGGGGTTTTAAACAGGTTTTAATGTGATATTTGATTACCCCGGGGAGAAGTTAATAGGTGGGAATGGTTGTTAATTAGTCCAAATGATTAATTAACCCCGTGAATTTATGAAATGGATTGCGGCGGAGTTTGGCCATGTGGAATGCCACGTGGACAGAACATATGGCACGGGACTCGTCGCATTTTATTCTTGTTTTTTGGTGTTAAACACGTACATTACACATGTCTAACGCTTCTGTATATTTTTATTATACGATGAATAAATTAATATAATCAATTCATCATAGGGGCGGAATGTATATATAAGGCTATAGTTTTTACCAAAGGGCTTCATAAAGCGGGGTATTTATTTTAAATGTGCGGGACTATATATACTTTGGTAAAACATTATAATAAGAGGGTTTTGGGGATATTTATTAGAAAAGGGAGTTATATACATAGGAAAATGGATTTCACTAGGGAATTAATATAATAAAGTTAAATGTTAATATGATAAAGGACAAGGAAAATCAAAACACCTTCGTACATCTAAGAAAGTGAAAACTTATGAAGTAAATTGCACATTTTATCTTCAACACTTAAACTTAGAATAACAAGTTGTTTTGAGGAATTTTGTGGAATGTTGCATCAGTTTCCTAAGTAAAATAGGATTTTACTTAGGAAAAGTTAAAGATGGAAGATAAAAATGATGAATTATTTGAAGTGCTTAGGTCTTTTTTGATCATTAGGCCAAGGGTCCGGTCCCTCCAGAAGTCAAGGAAATGCCTTGAGCCCCTTTGATCTCCAATTACCTTAGTACTTTTTGGGGGAAATTAGTAAAACTCTTGAGGGGGAAAATGATGAGGGAGGTTAATGATTTTGACTTTGCTTGCTGTGATTTTCCAGTGTATTCCTTGCTTTAGTACTTGTGATGAGAGTAAAGGATCAACCAACATGTAGCAGCACCATTCATCAGATAACACTTTGTAGCACCATCTACCTACCCTATCCACTTAACACTACCATTTTGTCTTCTTTATTAGGGTGCATTTAGACTTGCAAACCCTTTTCAATCTTTTTCTTTTTTTTTACAAGGCAAATCTATCTAATTCTACCCTTATTACATCCAAGGGCTCAGATTAAACTGTTGAGCACCTTTTATTCACTCTACCTAGCTACTTATCTGCCAAGATTAAACTATTTGGCTAGATATTTATTCTCTAATCTATAACATGAAATTGAAATATGACTAAGTCAAGTTTAAACAGTTTGACTTATTCATAAATTGTGGCAAAAGTTTCACAAGTTGCACACAATTGATTTATTACAACAGAGTAAAAAGTAGTGGCATTTGGATTTGCACACTTTCCTTGGTCTATTTTTTGCTTGGGGTTCATTTCGTTCTCTTTTTGACCATTTTTATTCTTTTTACCCTTTGATCTTTCTTTTAGGGTATACCCTCTTTACATTTTTTAAATTTTTTGATTTTTTTTTTTTTTGGTTTTTAAGAATATGGAACACCTTTGCTCAAGTAAGAAGGTTTGAACATATTCCACACTTCCATCAAGACAATCATGAAAGATGAAACCTATTGATATAGGAGGCTAACACATGGCACCGGGGAAATGGGCTATCTTGGACCTTGAAACTCTAAATCCAGCTATCGTGGAACCAGTTTCCCTCGTCAATGCATGCAACTGAGCAGATCCACCACATATGAGCCCAAGGCGCCTATCCCTTGGTGAATCCAACCACCCCGCCGCTCATGTCATCATTGATTTTTCCATTTTCTGAACAGTGAAAAGATCAAATAAAATCATAGGTCAAAAACGAATTCAAAGTATGGGAGGGCCCTAATGGACCAGAGAGGGTCAGTCAAGTCCCTCGCTCAGCCAACAAGAAGATTGACGAGCCTGTGCACAAAGCCCCAGCCACCTCTCCTATATTTTGGCGAACTAGTGAAAAAATGGGGTGAATCACTCTAACCCCTCCCTCCAACCCTGTAAATCCAGGTGAATGCCATGGAAATCTGCTCCAACCAAAGAAAATCGGGGGAAAATTTCATTTTTTAGTTTTATGCGCCTTTTTTTTGGTGGGATAATATTTAATAATTAATTGTTTTTAAAATAATTATTGGGCTAACTTTATTAAACTATAGAAAATGGGTTTTATATAAAAAATTCGCCCTATTAAAATTTAAAATCCCTTAAAATTCGCCTTTGGGCTAAAATTCGCTCCTAAAATTTTCCCTGGTTATTTACTATGGTATATATCAAATAGGATTATAAATAAAAATATAATTATATAACAAGCCTATGGGCCAAATACCATAGTAAATAAAAAAGGTATGGTAAATAAATAAAAATATAAATAAACCAGAGGTATGGTAAGTAAATAAAACCTCTTTTCATATTTACTCCATAATGTGCTTTATATTTACGAATATTTATGTTCATTAGTTTACATAACTAAGAAGAAATAGAGAGAGAGAGAGAAGTGGAGAGAGAGAGAGAGAGAGTGATAAGGGAGAGATGGAGAGAGAGTATGTATGTTTAGAGGTGAGATAAAGAGACAAAGTAAGATGTATGGAAAGAAGGGGGGAGAGAAGAAGAGAGAAGGAGAGAGGGAGGGATATAGTAATGTAGTTGGAGAGAGAGATGGGCGGAAAGAGAAAGAGAGAAAGAAAGGGAGATGGGGTAAGAGAGAGAGAGAGAGAGAGAGAGAGAGAGAGAGAGAGAGAGAGATGGGGGAAGTGAGAGGATTGGAGGGGAAAAAGAGAGGGAGGTAGCAGAGAAAGGGAGAGAGAGGAAGGATGAGAGAGAGGAGGAGAGTGATGGGGGAAGAGAGAGTATTGGAGGGAAGAGAGAGAGAGAGAGCTCAGGGTAGAGAGAGGGTGTTAGGAGAGAGAGAGATAGAGGAAGGACGAGAGAGAGGACTTGAGAGAGAGGAGGAGAGAGGGATCGATAGAGAGATGGAGTTGGAGGGGGAGAGATGTAGGAAATAAGAAATATAGAGAGTGAGAAGTGGAGAGAGAGAAGGAGTGGCAAGGGAGAGACAAAGAGAGAGCGTGTATGTTTGGGGCTGATATAAAGAGACAAATAAGGAGAGATGGAGATAAGGGGGGGGAGAAGGAGATATAAGAAGAGAGGAAGGGATATAGTAACATAGTTGGTGGGTGAAGAGAGAGAGAGAGGGAGAGAGAGATGGGAGAGAAATGGAAAGAGAGGAAGGAAGAGAGAGGATGTGAGAGAGTGGAGAGAGGAAGGGAAAGAGAGATGGACTTGGAGGGGGAGGGAGAGGGAGGTAAGAAGAAAGACATAGAGAGATAAATGTGGAGAGAGAGAGAGAGTGAGTGAGTGATAAGGAAGATGGAGAGAGAGGGAGAGAGGACAAAAGGAGGAAAGAGAGATATTAGCGAGGGAGAGGAAGAGAAGGGAAAGATAGAGATATAGATGGGAGGTGAAGAGAGGGAAGAAGAGAGAGATGGGGAGAGGAGGGGATTGACAAAGAGATTGATATATATGGAGCGCGAGAGCGTGTGTGTTTAGGGGGGTGAGATAGGGAGACAGAAAAGAAGATATGGAGGGGGATATAGATATGGATGGAGGGTGGAGAGAGGGAAGAATATTTCTCACACTAGATGTATTGATATAAGTGGAGATGGTTATTTATAATCCTATTTTCTTATTTGCACTATATGCATCGATTTTAGTGTAGATATTTATTTCTAATGATATTTGATTACTTGCACTAGATGCATTGATTTCAGTGTAGGTGGTGATTTCTAATACAATTTGATTGCTTGCACTGAATTTGTTGATTTTAATTTAGATGTCTATTTATAATTATATTTGATTACTTGTACTAGATGAATTGATTTCAATGTAGATGATTTCTAATCCTATTTGATTGTTTGCACTAAATGCATTGAGTTCAGTGTAGATGGAGATTTCTAATCCTACTTGATTTCTTTGAGTAAATGCATTGATTTTAGTGTAGATGTTGGTTTCTAGAGAGAGAGAGAGAGAGAGTGATAAGGAAGATGGAGAGAGAGGGAGAGAGGACAAAAGGAGGAAAGAGAGATATTAGTGGGGGATAGGGAGAGAAGGGGAAGACAGAGATATATATGGAAGGTGAAGAGAGGGAAGAACAGAGAGATGGGGAGAGGGGCTGATTGATAAAGAGATTGATATATATGGAGTGCGAGAGCGTGTGTGTTTAGGGGGGGTGAGATAGAGATACAAAAAAGAATAGATGGAGGGGGATATAGATATGGATGGAGGGTGGAGAGGGGGAGGAATATTTCTCACACTAGTTCGATTGATATAAGTGGAGATGGTGATTTATAATCCTATTTTATTATTTTCACTAGATGCATCGATTCTAGTGTACATATTTATTTCTAATGATATTTGATTACTTGCAGTAGATGCATTGATTTCACTGTAGATGGTGACTTCTAATACAATTTTATTTCTTGCACTGAATGTGTTGATTTCAATTTAGATGTCAATTTAAAATTATATTTGATTACTTTCACTAGATGAATTGATTTCAATGTAGATGATTACTAATCCTATTTGATTGTTTGCACTAAATGCATTGATTTTAGTGTAGATGGCGATTTCTAATCTTATTTGATTTCTTTGAGTAATTGCATTGATTTCAGTGTAGATGTTGGTTTCTAGAGAGAGAGAGTGAGTGATAAGGAAGATGGAGAGATATGGAGAGAGGAAAAAAGGAGGAAAGAGATATATTAGCGGGGGAGAGGGAGATAAGGGGAAGATAGAGATATAGGTGGAAGGTGAAGAGAGTGAAGAAGAGAGAGATGGGGAGAGGGGATGATTGACAAATAGAATGATATATATGGAGTGTGAGTGTGTTTGTGTTTAGGGGGGTGAGATAGAGAGACAAAAAACAAGAGATGGTGATTTATAATCCTATTTGATTATTTGCACTAGATGCATCGATTTTAGTGTAGATATTTATTTCTAATGATATTTGATTACTTGCACTAGATGCATTTATTTCAATGTAGGTGGTGATTTATAATACTATTTGATTTCCTGCACTGGATGTGTTGATTTCAATTTAGACGTCGATTTATAATTATCTTTGATTGCTTGCACTAGATGCATTGATTTCAATGTAGATTATTTCTAATCCTATTTGATTGTTTGCACTAAATGCATTGATTTCAGTGTAGATGGTGATTTCTAATCCTATTTGATTGCTTTGAGTAAATGCATTGATTTCAGTGTAGATGTTGGTTTCTAATCTTATTTGATTGCTTGCATTAGGTGCATTGATTTCAATGTAGAAGTTATTTTCTAATATTATTTGATTTCTTCCATTAAATGCATTGATTTCAATGTATATTTTGATTTATGATTTGATGTAATTGGATATATGATGGTACATTAATTTTAAAGTGATTGGGTTAACAATATGCATTGATTTTAGTGTAAGCACAAAAAGTTATTGACAATGTACATTGATTTTTGTGTTATAGAAATTTAACCTATTAATATTGGAGAGCAAGAGAGACAAGGTATCATGTTTACTACAACAGCTCGAGCTAAAGATTTAATTGGCTTACGATTTAAATTTTATTTTTCATATAATCCATATGAAAAGATAACAAAACTAACAAGGGTGGAAATAAGAATAGTAGAAGAAAATATTTTGAAATTGATCACAATGAAGACTATTTGTAACATGAGTACATTCTTATTATTCACATTTTCTATCTTTCAACACTATTATTGTCACTTTGCATTCAAAAAAAATATTTCATCATTTTTCATCATTATAGTTATTAACAATACTTATCATCTCAACGAACTAAGGTAACTAAGAAAATTTAAATTTAAAATGACCAAGTTAATCTCAGAAATATTTAGCATATTTAAAATGATTATATTAATATTTGATATATTTACATATTATTGATAAAATTAATCATATCTTCAATAGATTTTCCTTGGCATCACATGACTGAAACCGGCCTAGATCCATCTTAACTCTGGATCTATCAAGCGCCGAGAGGGATTAAATCTCTCAAGGTGCAAACCTTTTCTCAAGTTTTGCACTCCAAAAAGAGGTTTTCAGTCCGAGAGATTTGATCCCTCTCGGCGCTTGATAGATCCGGAGTTAAGATGGATCTAGGCTAGTATATATTAATTGCATTATTGATATACTTCTAGAGTACGATTTAAAATTATTATTATTAGGTAGCTACAAACAAAATATCGTAAGGTACATTTAAGTTAAAATTTATGTAAAGTAATTGAAAAAAGAATATTATAAATAAGTGTGTTTTATGATGATGATCATTATTGTTCACTCACTCAGAACTATATGGTCTACTGGATCTTAAGAATATAAAATATAAAATATAATTATTTCACATTTTATTTCTATGCTAAAAAAGGAGTGAGAGAAGGGATCCCACATCACCATAATTTTATTGTGTTAAAAGTTCAAGAAGGTTGGTAGAGTGATACATATTTGGAAAATTAGATCGAATATGAGTATAAGAAGCACAATCTAAACGATTAATTTTCATTGAATTCGCCTATTCATCCCATGGTGTTTTTGGAATTAACCAATGTTGATTTTTACTAAAAAACTCATGAGAATGTTCTAATATTGGAAATGTTCATTTTCTTCTTAACACTAGTTAAGAAAAAGAGATAAGGGATCACACCCCACTTGCCAAACTAATCAGAGCCTAACCCCGAGGGCGTCAAGGAGAATTGACCCCATGAATTCCCAATGGCAAGGTGCTTTATCAGTGGTCCTCAACCAATTGAGCTAACCCTCTAGGCTATTTATTTGTGTTTATATAAATAATTCTATTTTATTTTTAGTATGAAATATATGTTAGATATAAATTTAATTACTTATATAATTTAAGAGTATGATTTAAAATTATTATAATTAGCTATAAATAAAGTATTGTAAGATACATTTTAATTTCAAATATTTGTAAATTAATTGAAAAAAAACATAAATAAGTGTGATTTATGATGATGATGATGATGATTGTTCACTCAGACCTATATGGTTTACCAAATCTTTAGAAGTTAAAAGATTAAAAATACTTCTTTAACATTTTATTTATGTGCTCAAAAAGAAGTGGGAAAAGGGTTTTCACATCACCACAACTTTTTTGAGTTAAAAGGTCAAGAAGGTTGGTAGTGTAATACATATTTGGAAAATTAGATCAAATATGAGTATCATTTTTGTTGAGTTAAAAGGTCTATAAGGTTGGTAATGTGATACATATTTGGAAAATTAGATCGAATGAGTATAAAATGTACAATCTAAACGAGAGATTTTCATCTTCAACTCTCCTAATATTGCATTGGTGACAAACTCTTTCATCTCATGGTGCTTTGGGAACTGACCAATTTTGAGTTTCACTATAAAACTCATGAGAATATATTAAAATCTTGGAAATGCTCATTTTCTTCTTAATCATAGTCAAGATAGAGAGATAAGGGATCACATACTCTTGGAAAAATTAATCAAAGCCTAACCCTAAAGGAATCGAGGAGAATTGACCTCATGACCTCCCAATGGTGATGTGCTTTAGCAACGAGACCTCGACCAATTCAGTTAACCCTCAGGGATATTTATTTTGTGCTTATATAAATAATTGTATTTAATTTTTGGAATGAAATATATATGTTAGATATCAATTTCATTATTGATGTACTTTTAGAGTAAGATTTAAAATTACTATTAATTAGTTATAAACAAAACACTACAAGATACATTTTAAGTTAAAATATATGTAAAGTAATTGAAAAAAAAATCTTAAATAAGTGCATTTTATGATAATGATGATGATTAAGGTACACTAAAACCTATATAGTCTACCAAATCTTAAGAAGATAAATGATTAAATAGACTTCTTTAGCAGTTTGTTTCTATGCTCAAAAGGAAGTGAGATAAGGGCTCACACATCACCATAATTTTGTTGAGTTAAAAGGTAATAGAGATAAGGGATCACATCCCACTCGTAAAACTAATCAAAGCCTAACCTTGAGGGCGTCGAGGAAAATTGACCCTGTGACCTCCCAATGGCAAGGTGCTTTAGCAATTGGACCTCAACGAATTGAGCTAACCCTTTGGGATATTTATTTTGTGTTGATATAAATAATTGTATTTTATTTTTAGTACGAAATATATGTTAGATATCAATTTAATTATTGATATACCTTCAGAGAAAGATTTAAAATTATTATTAACTAGTTATAAAGAAAATACGGTAAGATATATTTTAATTTAAAAAATATATGTAAAGTAATTGAAAAAAAAATCATAAATAAGTGTTATTTATGATAATGATGATGATTATTGTTCACTAATAACTATATGGTCTACCATATTTTAAGAAATTAAAAGATTAAATAGACTTCTTTATTTTATTTTTATGCTAAAAAAGAAGTGAGAGAAGCGCTCTCACATCACCATAGTTTTGTTGAGTTAATATGTGAAGAAGGTTGGTAGTGTGGTACAAATTTGGAAACTTAGATCAAATGAGTATAAGATGGAAAATATAAAAGAGTGATTTTCATCTTCAACTCTCCTAGGATTGCACACGTGAAAAACTCTTTCATCCCATAGTGTTTTGTGAACAATTGAATAATGTTGAGTTTCACTATAAGACTCATGATAATATGTTCTAATATTGGAAATGTTTATTTTCTTCTTAGCACTAGTCAAGACATAGGGATAATTTTGGTTTTTGAGTTTAGGGTTGATCTCCTCCTTCTAATACCGTAGTTTCCTTTTCCCCTCCATATATTTATTTCCCCACAATTTATCCTTAAATTTGGAAGTAATAATATTTTTAATGTGATTTGAATTCTACAAGATGATCTTCTCCTTTATTCCCTAATGTTGTAGCCAATACAAGTCATCCTTATGTCATCCTCGCTTGAGTTGAAGGTGAGGATTTTATCTAGATTTCAAAGAAATTTTATGAGACCTCTTTCCATCTATGTCATATAACTTCTTCTTATACAAAATAAACCTAGTAATAAACATGCTTTAAATGGAGGAAATGGTTGCTTCAATTAGGAGTAGCGTAGGAAGTATTTCCTTTAATATTAAGGTATTGGAGATCGTGGGAGCAAGTTGGAGAGGAGGAAAATGTTGGACCTTGTCCTCCCTTTGTTGCTTAATGTTAATTCTATGTTCGGGAAGGCTTGGAACTGCAACATGGATGTGTGGTATAGTGGATTTCATCTGGAAGTGGGAATTTCTTTCGTCCGCAAGGCTCTGGACTCGGTGTTGGGCTATTGAGGTTGCTAAATGCTCTATGTTGAACCCTTGGTTAAAATGAGAGGGGGGGTGAATCAGTTCAATACATTCATGGACTTTTAAACTTTATTTTAAACTTATTTACACCTTCATTTCATGATAAACTTAATGTATAATGAAACAACAATCTTAATTTGTGAGAAACAAGTATTAAGCAGATTAAATACAGAACATCAACACATAATCATCATGCATATAGATAACAGATATAAGTGGAAACCCATAAGGGAGAAAACCACATCTTATTATTGTTGTGATGAAAATCCAAGCTCCAACTCCCTCTCACTATTGATTTTCTGTGGCTCCAACCTACTAGAGGCCATTACCTCAAATTTTGCAAGCTACAACTTGCAAGGAAGCTCCAACTCCCATTTATTTTCTATAGGCTATAACCCACAGGAGGCTCCTACCTCAACCAGATACAACTGGACATCTATCAAGCTACAACTTGATATGGAAGCATAAACTTCCTCACACTCCAATAAAATCATATGTTGATTTACCTAGATATCAGCTCTGCTTTTCTCCTTCTTCACTGTTGTCCTTCCAACTTTCAAAACTACTTTATATTAGCTCTGGATCTTCACAGCTTCTCTATCTACTCATCCTTATTCTTCCACTCTCTAACCTCTATATACACATTAAAATAAAATCATTTATATAGATCAATTCATGGATCTTTGCATTCTAAATGGGAATATGAAGTGAACAGGGATGACTCTTGCCTTCCACCCATTCATTTCCTCACTATATACTCATTTCAATATTAAATTGGAGTTTTTATTTGCCTACGGAGATTTTCCTTTGCATCATAAGAAATATAAAATAATAACACAGTTACAGTTACAATCAATTATTTTACTCAGCCCTTTCAATTTCTTAGCTTTGATGTGCGTTTGTCCTCTTCTGCTTGTTGTCCTTTTCTCTTTTCTGTTTCTGCAGTTATATTTCAACTGTGTTTCATAAGTGCCCTTTTTGCCCAATTCGATCCATGCTGTTGCACTGTTCTACATGGGGTCAGATCCTTTTACTTGCTTGATCCTTTCTTTGTTGTGTTCATTCTTTTAGTTTAACACATAGCTGCATCTTCATGTCACATTTCATCTTGGCCGGCTTCTTTATAGACACTGTGGATTACAAATCTGGAGTCAATTAAAACCTACATACATTAGCGATAAAACAACACATACACTTTAAACCAGACTGCACATAAACCCAAATCATGTGCAGACATGTGGAGTCCCACTATACCTTGAACTAATCACAACTCATTGCAAATACTTGCGCGCAATTTTCCCACTCTACCGATAATGATAAACCATAAACCATGCGAAGTGAAATATTACATAGTGTTGACACGTAGACTTCTTTCATCGCATCGTGGTGTTCGATCCTTACCACATCACAACCAAAACAACATACCTTGCAATATCTTAAAGTTAAACCTTAAATTTGCTGATGTGCGATTTTGCGATCCACCATCCGCCGTTGATCTGCTACTGGATCCAGTGGTCCTCAACATCTGCAGTGCTGAAACATGGAATCCCTTCATTGCATCGCATCATTAAATACTTACCGCATCGAAACCAAAACAATATACCTTGCGATATCTTGAAGTTAAACCTTAAAGTTGCCGATGTGCGATTTTGCGATCCACCGTCTGCCATTGATCTGCTACACGATCCAATGGTCCTCACGTTCTCCCTCCATCTCATCATATGTTATTTTGTTTGACTTGCGAAGTCATCGCGTCCATTCATCTCTGACCTTTGGATCTGTGAACTAATCACGATTGTTCACTCTCCTTCACACGGCTCTTCTTCGCCTCTTCTACCTGCTTTGATCTTTGTTGTCAATTATTAACCCTCAATTCTGTGATCTGATCCTCGCCATCGATTTCTCCTTAAGAATTCTTCTAAGTGTTCTGTATTTATTCGATTTCTATTCTTTATACTGTCGCTGCTATTTAACTCGAGTTCCTCCATGCTACTCCTCGAGCTTGTTCAGAGTTCTTCAACGCGAATCTCTCTTGAGCTTGTTCTTCTGGTTACTCATATAACCATTACACCATCTCGAGCCTTCATTTGCTGCCTTTGTTTCCTTTTCTTCCTTTGCTTCTTTGTTTCCTCTACTGCCTTTGCTTCTTTGTTGCTTCTGCTTCTTTGCTACCTTTACTTCTTTGTTGCCTCTGCTTCTTTTTTTTTCCATTGCTTCCTTTGCCTTTTTTATAGTTCGAGTGTTGCTCCTTTGTGCTCCTTTTCCATCAATGACAATATTCCCAACATTTGTGTGAATTATCAATCCTATGTATTATATATATTTTTTATTTTTTCATTCAATATTTCATGGAATAGGTATACTTTGGTAGGGTTAGTGTATCTGTTTTTGGTCACTCAATTCTTAGTAGATGGTAGAGGTAGAAGGACTACCCTTATCCACTAGTGTAATTGTCTCTAGGTTCGTAGCCTTTTGGGTGCTCTGTGGAATGAAATTTTAATTGTAATGAAAATTAAAGGGTATTTGTATGAGATTTATATTAAAACTATGTCAGGTTTCTTAGTAGTAGGTTGTGTCACCTTATCTACATTTAGTGTCTGGGGTCTTGTGTTTTAACTGAGTATTATGGGTTATCAGATGTATGTCAAGTGTGGTAATCCCTTCATTGCTACTTACTCTATCAAATTATAGTTTGAAAAATTTATATGGAGATATTTTGATTATATTATTACACTAAGGTAAGGTCTTCAAGCCAGTTCATCTGGTATCTTCTCATGTTACTTTGTAGGCTATGGGATTTTTAGTGGATGCTCCAAGTGTACCCCCTCATCGATGAATACCAGACAAAGAAAGCATTGCATAAGGGATGGAGGTGGTTTTTCCCCTCAGTAGAATCGAAGAGCAAGACTCTTTTCCCAATTCGGTAGTCATCTACATCAATATTGTTTCGCTAGAAATAATAAATGAAATCTAGAAGCTAGAGACTCAAGCTAAGAATGAAAACCAATCCCATTTTGATTCAAAAATCCTCGGGGTTATTTCAAATTGAGTTTGTGACCATGGTTATACCAGGGGAACGAAGAAGAAATGCTTGAATTCAATCACTCTACACTAGAAAATGGAAAATTTTTCGGGTTTGGTTCTTAAAGATAAGAAAGTGGAGAAATACAATGTCTTTTCCACCCTTGAAGACATCAAAATAATTAATACAAACCAAAGGCTTTATTTAAATAGTACAAATTCCTTCCTGGTGCACATGGAGGGAATCATTCCATGTGAGTATGACAGTAGAGATATTATGGACCTTTTAGGTTCAAGCACGAGGGTGTCGATCACAATTTCCTCCTCTGAGAATGATTAAAGTTGCATAGAGTCAACGAATTTTTTTGGTGTCAATGTGGCTAGACTCATGCCTATTCAATAGGATTCATGTCTATTCAAATTTTTTTAAATTCTCGGCTGGATATTTGATGTATTGTCTTGGTTGCCTTTTCTTTTCTATGCAGTATGGGACCTTTCACTTGCCATGAATGTGTCCATGTTATGTTGCATGGTGAGTTGTTTGATATGTATGTGTTGATGGTGTTGGAAATACGTCAACCAAGGGGGTATCCCCAATGTGCAGTCACAATTATACCTCACATCATTTGGAGTAGCAACCCCATCCAGGGTATCATCCCAACTGCCATATATTCTTGAATATTTTCCTTGGGTCTAACTGCCAACAAGAAAGATAAGTGCATAGGTGCCTTTGGAAAGAAAGTAAGTGTGTCTGGTGAGTGTTCATTTGTAGGTGTGTCAAGTTTTTTATACTGCGGAGGGAGATAAAGAATTGAGCCTCTAAGAGAGAGTTAATAGTACCACCCTACTAGAGACATACACAACTAAGAAGGATTTGTCTAATCATCCATTATAATAGTCCACAAATATGTGACAGTCATTACTACCAATGAACAAAAAATATATGTCTAATATCCAACGAAATAGTCCATGAGGATGTGATAGCTATAGAAACCATTATAGCACATTATCAATATTCAAAATACTAAAATAAATGAAATAATTCAATTACTTTAGCACATTTGAAAGAAAACATGAATTACAAACATCCACAGAATAGTCTTACAAATATTCATAATCCATGCATGAATAACGTGTTGGCCCTGAGGAATTTTTTTATTAAATAAAAGTTACAGGACACATGTATAAAATGAGCACCCCTAGCTCCAATAGTGGAGCGTTGGAGCCACTTCTTACTCCTCAAAACAACTATCTTATCTCTCTAATGCCTTGCGGAAGGATCCAAGGTGAAAATTCCCATGCTCATACAATGAGGGTATATATATAACCAATGGGGAGGTGATACTTCACCTTCCTTATGAATCTTTGACTACCCTCATAAATCTTTGACTTCCCATGAATTTTTTACTTTTATTATACTGTATTTTGTTACACTCCTAGTCTCGTATCTTGAAGTGTCAAACTTTTTGTCGCCAGTGTCACAAAGTGATGAAATTTGTCGCAAATAATGTATTCACCGATAATAAAAATCTTACCATCAACCACAATATGATATAGGTTTGCATCCGCTTCACTCCTTGTGAAGCCCAACCTAAGGAAATAGCTATTGATCCTAGTGTACCAAGCATGAGGTGCTTGCTTCAACCCATACAGTTCTCTCCTGAGTTTGCACACATGCGACTCCTTGTCAAAGGTCTCAAAACCTTCTAGCTACTCAATGTAAACTTATTCCTCAATAACTCCATTGAGAAATGTTTTCTTTACTTCCATCTGATGTATATGCCACCCCATCTACGCTGAGAGTGAAACGATAGATCTAATTGATGAGTACCTTGAAATTGGTGCAAAATTATCCTCATAGTCAATACCCTCTACCTGTGAGAATCATCAGGCCACAAATATAGCCTTGTATTTCTCCACACTCCTATCTGTTTTTTTCTTCACCTTGTATATCCCCCTGGATCCATCCAATGACTTCCCCACTAGTCTTGGGACCACTTCCCATGCACTATTTGTGATATTGGAGTTATACTCCTCAACCATGGCATCAACCCATGTTGGTTGATGCAGGAATTCCTCAAAAGAGGATGGCTCTGTCACAATATGCTCACACATAAGAGACATGTATCTAGTGTACATGTCTGGGGACCTTCTCTACCTGCGCTGTGACGTAGGTGCTCATGCATGCTCTGTCGCATCTAGCATCAATTTTTCAGCCTCTCTGGTGTGCTTCCTACCATTTCTGGTGGATAGCTCTTCATGAGTGGTTTCTTCCACTCCATTATCATTTTCTTATGGTTGCTCCACATCCTGATGTTCATCCTTTGGAACTAAGAGTTCCTCATCTGCATTCAAGTCAAGCTCCCCTTCAAGGGAAAATATCATGGATTTCTCCTCATCAAATTTACCATCTATCTTGACAACTGTCATCTTGTTAGCCGAAAACTACACCCAATAGTTGTGGGGAGTACAGTGTACCCTAAAAATATCCCAACATATGCTATTGGTTCTAGCTTCTTCCTGGCATCTTTGGTCACATGGAAATAGACATATGAGCCAAAAATTTAAAATATGAAACATCTCGTTTCTTACCTGAAAAATCCTCCTCTGGTGTACTCATGTCAAGTATCCAATGAGGACTATGGTTCTACACAAATACCATTGTGTTGCATGCCTCTGCCCACAGATGAAATGGTAGGCCCTGATCATGTAACATAGCTCGTGCAACTCCCACAATTGTTTTGTTATTTCTTTCTGCCACCCCATTGTGTTGTGTGTTATGAGGTACAATTAATTCTCTTCGAAATCCTTCTTTGGTACAGAAGTTCTTGAATTCATTAGAGATATACTCACCACCATTGTCACTCCTTAGAACCTTTACTTTCTTCCCTGTATATTTCTCTACCAATTCTTTAACTCACAAAACTTGGATAAAACATGATATTTCCTCTGTAGAAAGAATATCTAACACTTTCTAGAAAAATCATCAACAAAAATCACATAATACCCATGCTTTATTGTGGAAGGTGTAGAGAATGGTCCACACACGTCTGAGTGAACTCTCTCAAGTATTGTCATTGATTGTTTCTCCTTCTCATGAAAAGTGGCTTTAGTATACTTCCCCATGGTACATCCCTTGCATGTGTCAATCTGTGCAAGAGTACCCTTTGGAAGACCTATATAAATCTGTTGCATGATCCTCAAAGCACTATGGCATATATGGCCCAATTTCCTGTGCCACAACTCACTTGTATCCCGGTTCACCACCTTTCCTGCTTTACTACGCAATGATGTGCAACCATCTACATCAAGTTTGTAGAGGTTCATCACACAATCCCCAATCCTCTTTACCCGTGTTGTGGATTTTTGATGAAGGAATGCCTTTCCTTCACTGAAAACCACCTCATATCCAAGATCCTCCAACATAGCAAATAAAACTAAATTCTTTTTCAAGCATGGTACATGCATGACATATTTTAATAAGCAAGGTTTACCTGACTGTCTCCGGAAAGTAACTGTACCAATCCCAGTAATGCTATACCTCCCGTCATCACCCATCTCAATGTGCATATGAAGATCCTTCTCCTCCAAGCTACTAAAGAGTTCTTTTTTTCCCGTCATGTGGAAAGATGCTCAATTATCCAAGTACGACATAGATCCCATCATAGTTGACTCCATGCATGTCATGAGAGTGAAGTCCAACTCAAACTTTGAGGCCATCTTCACCCGTTGCAGCTCTTGGAGCCTTCTTGTTGTTCTTCTTATTTTTTGGAAAATTTTTGGCATAGTGCCCATGATGATGACAGTGAAAATATTTCACCTTTGTTAGGTCATGCTTCTTGCCTTATTTTCCAGCCTCAAATTTGGAATAGGAATTCTTCCCCTTCCGCTTCTTTTCCTTACCATTCAAGGCACAATTTTCCTCATCATCAATCTTGGATGAGGATCCAACCCTAGTATTCCACTGAAACTCTTCTTGTACCAAATCTGACCATAGTCACTCCCAATCTGGTAACTTCTCCCTCCCATTCACAGAGTCTTATTAACTATGCCATCTTTTGGGAAGGCCTAGAAGTGTTAGGCTCACCAATTCATCATCATCTACAGTAATCCCAACACTTCCAAGTCGATCTCGACATTGAGTGAACTTGGTCAAGTACTTTTGGATTGTTTCGCCTTTCTCCATTTTGATTTTCCTTAGCTTATCCCTGAGTGCCAATTTTTTGTGGTCACTGCTACTTTTAAAAATATCTGTCAAGGCCTTCCACATAGCATATGGAGTTTCCTTTCCATGGAGACTCTAGAAAATATGATCTTGAACTCCCTCTAATAATATCCTCCTCACCTTTTCTACCTTCTTCTGCCATGCATCAAGAAGTTGGGCATCTGTTGTTGCGGGCTTGGGAATATCATTATCCATGAATTTCTTCAACCCTTTGTCCTCCAACACTACCTCCATCCCGTCATTCCATGAAATATAATTCGAACTACCCTCGAGTGCATATTTGAGTCTCAAGCCATTGAAAGACACCTTGATCAGCTTATAGCTCCAAATAAAGTACCTACAAATCTGAATATTGTTCAACACAAACACAATTTCTTCTCCACTATTGTGATTCCTGACACTCTGGTACCATGTAGAAATTACACCAATGGATTCAATATGATCATTTAATGTACTAAAAAAAGATACTGAATCCTTCTACAATATTTTCGGAATATAAATCATGATCGCTCAATCACATGCAAGTAAGAGAAAGAAATAAATCAATCACACAACAAAAGATATTTACTAGGGAAAGAAACTTCTCAAAAACCCTCCATATTTACTGTCTAATCAACCAAGGAATCATGAAACAGTACAATGTATTTGTGTTCACCACAACCTCATACAATCTACCAATTTCTTCACACCGATCTAGGAAAAATTAGACAAACACATAGCCAATTATCAACCTACCCTCAACCTACCCTTATTACGCAATCCCTAGAGAATTAAACCCTTATTAAATAGGAAATTCAACCATCCTTGATTGCACAATTCTTCATGGGCTTCATGTGGTTAAATATCTGCACCTGGGCTTTTTCTAAAAATACAACTAATATTTTACCTTCCTTGAACCTTTGTCTCAATTGGGTCTCCACTAGAATTGACATGCATGCAGTTATAAATAGTGAATCATCACGGTTAATTGGTAGATCGCTACTTGTGAATTAAATCTATTTTAATTCACTTGATCTTCCACTAGCTTATCAAATAGTTAGAACTAGTTAAATTGACTTTAACTCAATTAATGTGAGTTAACTGATCCCACTCACACTACACTAGTGCTACAACTGCAACTAGACCCTGTAAATAATAGAATCACTCTACATGCCTATCCCTTGACCCTCAACTCGAAATTCTTCAGCTAACTAAGTATATCACATGTAGTTAACTATAACAAGTTGTTATGAGATAAGATTACAATTAATTTTCCAATTTATTCACTACAAGAAAAAAGGACATTGGTGAGGGTCATGCTTGTGACGGACCTTTAAGGTTCGTCACCAATGTCACATATGGTGATGGTCCTTAAAAAAGCATCACTGTAAGTGTATATAGTGATGGTCCTTTAAGGTCTGTCACCAAAGCCATTTTCAATGGCACTTTTGGTGAGGGTCATTAAAGACCCATCACTAATTCTCTCTTTTGTGACACTTCTAGTGACGAAATTTTAATGACCCCCACTAATGCTCTTTTTGTTACTTTTGGTGACGGTAAAAAATTGTTCGTGATCATTGATCATTCCAATGAGTTTTTGATGACGTTATGTGCCTGTTAATATAATTTTTTTCAAAAGATAATGATTTAAGAGCATTATTGTGGAGTCTTTTTTATAATATTTCCAAGGCCATAGTGGTTAGAGTCAGTCAATTTTTTAAGAAGTCATTAGTGTCTATCATTTCACTCAATTAATGACTAGTCGAATAGAGTTTCCCTATGAGTCAACACATGATTCATATCTATTAAGTTTATTATCTAGAAAATTATTAGATAAAGTTCCACTAGTGTGTGTAGGGAATATATTATTTAATACATAATAAAGCTTTGTCAATTCTATTAATGAGAAAGACCTAACACTCCTCAACAATATGGGCACACCTTAAATTAATGCTTCGACACACACTAACATTTCTTAGCACCTCACAAACATATTTGTACTTAGAACATCTTGTCATGACACTAACGCCCAAGCACATGGTGGCATGCACTAACACAACATATAACTCTACTAGCATGTGTTGGCATGCATGTAGTCCCTAACATGCCCTGGAACACCTTGGTTGAATGCATTGACATACATTAGCACTTGGTACACAATGCCAGTTGGCATGTATTGGGACCTATTATTAGTGTTCCTAGCATGCCCCTTTTGAAAAATATAAAGTCCCGACTTATTAACCCTCTTATTGGTTCTTCCTTTTGTTGCCTTGACACTTCTTGACACATATTGACATACCCTAGCACCTTGCACATCCTTAGCACCTAGCATGTATTGGCATATCTTTGCACTATTTGGCACATATAATTAGCACAACCTGGAACTCCCAAGCACACTTTATGACTTCTTGCCATGCCTTGATATTTGCTAGCATGCCTTACCAATGCTTAGCACACCTTGTCACTCCCTCCTTGGCATGACAACTAGCACTCATTAACACTAGAACCTAGCACACGTTCCTCATATTAATTAACTTCCATGAATTTTGACCTACTGCTCCCTTAATGTATTTTCCTATACTAGTACTCCTTAATACTCCTCAACATGCATTATCACTCTCTAGCACACCATAACACTCTTCAACATGCCCTTCCACTTCATAGCATGCATAACACTCCCTCATACATATTAGCACTTGGCACGTGTTGGTGCTTGGAAAGTCTTAGCATGTATGGAATACATTGAGATGCCTTGGTATGATTTGACATGGTTTAATATTAAATTTATTTGAGATCAACTATTGGAAAGTAGATGAGAAGCAACAAATGAAGAGTTGGAACTTAGAATGCACTAAGACTTTGCACTTGGCACCTATTGGCGCCTAGTGTTGGTGTGCCTAGCATGCCCATTTTGGAAAAGGTAAATTGATGACTTATTAACCCTCTTATGTGTTCATTTCCTTGTATTTTAACTTGTTTCTCCCTTTTCTTTCCTTGACAGTTGCTGGAACGCATTGACACACCCTTGCACATCTTGGCACACCTTATCACTTGGCACATCTTAGCATGTTTAAAATGCCTTCACACTATCTAGAACATCTTAGCATTACCTATCACACCTTGGCACTCATGTCCTCACAACTATCCTTTACATTTTTTCTTGACTTTGGAACCTAATCAAATCCTTGGCTACTACAATTCATGTGACAATATTAGCCTGCTTCAACCGCAACAACTTGATCAATTGCACCTACTACAAGTAGATTGTGCCTTGCCCACCTAAGAAATTCCTATAACTCATCTTATGCCACCCATGTCCTAGCTCAACTTGCCCCACTTAACTGGTTACCAAGACAAGGATCACATGATCTAGCCACGACCATAAAACAACTAAGCAACACACGTTACATAGGAAATATTTCAAATGTATGTTCAATTAATATAAAGAGTAGAACATTAACTAAGATTTTTCAAGAACCACAAGATGCACAAGGCACACAATATATAAGCCGACACAAGCTGAGTTCCCAAAAACTTATACACAACAATGTACAATATGCAATTATATGGAATAGTTGAAAACATGAGCATGTAGCCAAAGTGTGCCACATCTCCTACAAAAAAAATAAATAGCTAAAGGCAAAAAAATGTTGTGCCTAGCACAAAGTGATCTCCCTTTGTCTAAAATGGCTATGTTGAGCCCCATATAACAATCGTAGGCTTGCCTCCGGTAAATCCTATTATGAACTTCTCCTAATGCACTTCGTCCTTAGCACACTTGAATTCGCTGACACTCCCTGGCACACACTCTTATTCGTTCCTTTCCATGCATTTTGACCTAGTTATCCCTAGATATGCCCCAACACTAGTCCCTAACACTCTTCAGCATGCATTGACATTGTCCGACATGTGTTAGCATGCCTTTTATTTCCTAATTTTCATGCCATGACCCTACCTAGCTATCATTCTCTCACAACTACCCTTACTTAATTTGCAACTTGGGAACTCAACCAAGCCCTCGCTTGACTACAAGAGCTTGACCAAGTTATAGTTACTAAAACTAGACTATGTTGTTGAATTGTGTAGCTTGGTAGGTACTCCACACACCTAGTGAGATGGGTTTGTGTGAATTTTGTCACAAAAGGATTTGTGGGAAAAGAAGCCAAGAAAAGGAATTTTGGACCCAAGATGGGGTTTAAAATCTAAAATAAAGTTAAAAAGGAAAATTAATATTTCCTAAGGTCTAAATTCATAAAATCCATAAGTTCTAGAGGGTTCCTAAGAGGCATAGGAAAAACTATTTAAGGATGCCTTTGGATGAAGGAAATAACATCAAGTGAGAAGGAGCTCATTTGATCAAGGGAGCGAAGAGAGATGTATTCCTAAAGTAGGTCGAGTAAGAGGGCTGATTAAGGGTTGCTAAAGGGAGGCCATGATCATCCTCCAAGAGAAAGATCATCATGTGAGGGTTCACAAGAATGTTGCATACCTTAATGGCCAGTTCGAGTTAAGAAGTAGGATGGCATATTGTTGTTTCTCTTCTGGCAGATCGATATTAAGAGAGGTTACTCATGAGAATTTTGGCATGTTATTTCAATGGTGTCTTTGTGTGAAAGCCACATCAAATTATGAAATGTTGAAATTTGCAACAAGAAACAGTGAAATTAGAAACCAAAAAGGATAAAAAAAAAAAAATTTGCACCCACACTGGTGAGGAATTTTGATGCACAAGGAGTGAGGAATGTGTGGCATCTAATTTATTTTTCCTTTAAATAATTTGGAGAATAAATTGTAATTTCATCTCATAACAACTTGTGTTAGTTAACTAAGTCATGATGACTGAGTTAGCTAAAGAAATTTGAGTTGAGGGTCTAAGATGAGGCATGTAGAGGGATTGATCCAGATTTATGCAGGAACGCAACAGAATAAACATATAACCATAAATACAGAGATGCAACAGAAATAACACTTCATTTCATTAATATCAAAGAACTGAAATTTGCTTACAGACAGAATGGAAATAAAACTAGCTAGGGCGCTGGTAGCTATCTCTGAGAAGAGATGTGGCGGCTACAGGCCTCCGAACTGCTTTACAATGAGGCACGAGGGCCTATTTATTATTGAGAAACAATGGAGAACCCTAAACATCCAAAAAACCTAACCCTAGGAGATGAAGCGCCAAAACTATGGGCCCCGTTTGGGTAAATTGGTGTTTCAACTTCCCAGGGACGTAACTTTGGCATACTATCTTCGTTTGACGCACATGATACATCATTAGAAAGCTCTATCCGAGGACTACAAATTTCGCCACAAATATCATTCTAGAATGGAATGATATTCGCTGGAGGCGCGATGCTCAAAAAATGTCGTTTAGGGCCTCGAAACGGCTCCGGAAGTTCAGGACCCGAAAAACTGCTAAAAATAGTAAGTTATGCCAAAACTGAAAAACTGAAAGAGACAATGGTGGGGGCCCAAGTGGAATAGGCGGGTGGCCACCAATATCCACCCGGATCATTCCTCCCCCCTTAGGAAGCAATGGTCCCCATTGCGTTAAGTTCCTCCATGAGATGAGGAAATTTCTGCTGAACTTGGTCCCTGGTGAACCACTTTCCTTGGTGCAGGAGTTGGCCAGCTTTGACAACCCGATACAGTTGGATCTGCTGTTGACGAGTGTTCTTGATTTGCATGTCCATGATACAATCCGTGGTGGCCTGTTCCATGCAGTCTGGGTTTAACTCTGTTGGTGTGAGTTGTTCTGCAATGTCCGAGGTGTCCAGTAGAGGTGGAAAGTAAGGACGAAGGCGATCCACATTGAAGACCGGGTGCAGACCAAGGAATGGTGGAATACTAAGCTCGAAGGCATTGTTACCTACAGCCTTGGTGATGGTGTACGGCCCGTATCGGAGCGGGCGAAGCTTGCGGTGAGGTCCAGTGAGGCGCTCCTTCTACAAATGTAGCCATACTTTGTCGCCCACCTGGAAGTGGTGTGGCACCCGGTGTTGATCGTGGCACTGCTTGTACTTCGCATTGGCTCTGTCCAATATATCATGAACCTGTTGGCGGATGTGTTGAATGCGCTCGATGAAGCTACTTGTTTTGTCAACTTCCGACTGGACGTGCGCTGAATTGGCCTGAGCAGCTGCAAATGGCATGGCTACGTCAATGGGACATAGTGGCTGGAATCCCAAGCCCACCTGAAAGGGGCTATGGCCAATTGAACTATGGAGAGCCCGGTTATAAATATGTTGTACATATGGGAGGCTCTCGTCCCATGTGTGTGGATGCTTTGAATTGTACATGCGCAGAATGTGTACAATCATTCTGTTGACGACCTCTGTCTGGCCATCTGTTTGGGGATGGAAAGTTGTGGACTTGGTGAGCTTTGTGTCCAACATTGACTAGAGGCTGGACCAAAATGTGCTGAGGAACCTGCTATCTTGATCTGATATGATAGACTGTGGGATCCCAAAGTGCACCCACACTCGTTCAAAGAAGAGTTTAGGAGTGGCTTATGCTGTGATATTCTTCTTACAGGCCGCCACAATGGCCATCTTCGAGAATCTATCAACGACCACGAAAACACAGTCATTTCCATTCTTATTAGAAGGCAGGCCCGACATGTAATCCATGGAGATGGATTCCCAAGGTCGACTTGGGGTAGGTAGTGGAGTATATAGGCCTTGATTCTTGATGGTCGGTTTGGAAATGGCACAAGCAGTGCAGGATCTGATGTGCTTCTTGACATCCTTTCGAAGGTTCAGCCAATAGAAATACTTCTGTAGTATTGCCACTATTTTCTCGACCCCGAAATGCCCAGCGACTTGACTGTAGTGTGCTTCCCATATCATCTTGGCACGCTCGCTTGAAGGAACACAAAGGTGTCCCAGGTGACATAAAAGTGCATCTTGGAGGTGAAAATTTGGAACTTGCGTACCCCCCAAGAGTGCCTTGTAAGTGTGGCCAAATTCTGGGTCACTCTCATAGAGAAGCGGCCAATCATAAGTCTCGTGCCCACAAGAGTTGAGCACGGTGGTGAGCGCCACGATCGGTGGTCGGCTGAGGCAGTCTGCAACATTATTGGTGCTACCCTTCTTGTACTTAATGTTTAAATGAAATTGTTGCAGATATGTGGACCACTTCTGATGGCGATCATTCTGCAACTTCCCTTGTGTCTGTATGAACTGCAGGGGCCGGTGGTCTGTGTAGATGATTGTTTCCTTCCCTAGAATGTAATGCTTCCATTGTCGACAGGCTTGCACAATGGAATACATTTATTTTTCATTGGTGGGATACTTTCGAACTGTCTCCGATAATGTCTCACTGTGATATGCCACTGGATGTCCCTGTTGAGTAAGAACTACCCCAATAGCATAGTCAGAGGCATCTGTCTCGATCTCAAATGGCTGTTGCAAGTCTGGTAATGTGAGAACTGGGGCAGAACAGAGGCGATTTTTCAATTCTGTGAACGCCTTCTGTTGAGGTTCTGACCAAAAGAATTTTGCTCTTGCTCCTCCCTTGGTGACTTGACTCAAGGGCCAAGTGATATGAGAGAATCCCAACACGAATCTACGGTAGAAATTAGAAAGACCCAGAAAGCTGCGAAGCTCTGTTATAGTGGTTAGGGTTGGCCAATCCCGAATGACTTGGATCTTGGCTGGATCCACATGCGCCCCCCTTTCATCAATAATGTATCCCAGATATTGAACCTGGGTCATGCCAAACGTGCACTTCTCCAAATTGGCACACAAATTGTGTTGCCGCAGTGTTTGGAGGACTTGTCGGATGTGATGAAGGTGCTCTTCCCAAGTCTTGCTGAAGATCAGAATGTCATCCAAGTACACCACTACGAATGAGTTGGTGAATGGCCGCAAGATGTCGTCCATCATCCTCATGAAGGTTGCGGGAGCATTCGTCAACCCGAAAGGCATGAACAACCATTCAAAAAGGCCTTCCTTAGCTTTGAAGGCAGTCTTCCACACATCAGAGGGTTCAATTGGTACCTGGAGATACCCAGACTTCAGGTCGATCTTACTAAAATATTTTGCACCTTGGAGTTGGTCCAGAAGGTCATCAATCCGTGGGATTGGGTACCTATTCCGGATAGTGATCTTGTTCAGCGCCCGATAGTCAATACAGAGTCTCCACGTCCCATCCTTCTTCTGTACCAACACGATCGGGCTCCCACAGGGCGATGAACTTGGTCCGATGTGACCTTTCTGCAACAGCTCCTGAATCTGCCTCTTGATTTCATCATTTTCCAGAACAGAGCGTCGATAGATCGGTCCATTGGGTAGTGGCGCACCTGGGGTCAGATCAATCGGGTGCTTGACCTGGCAGTGCAGAGGAACCCCCGTGGGTGAGGTGAAGATGTCCCCGTACTCCTCCACGACCTTATCCATTTGTTGTTGTCGTGCAAAGGGGCCCTGTCTGGAGGTCGTGGCCACAGTCTTCTTCTTGCCCTGGGGGCGGATCATCAAGAAAATGAATTTCCTGGTTTGGGAAATGAGCTTACTGCATTGTTTTGCAGTAACCAAAGAGATAGCGGTAGGAGGTGGTACCTCTGGTATCCTGTACAACTTATTTCCCAAAGTAACAATAACAACACAAGGTCGAGACTCATACACAGCATGACGCTTCCACAAGTATGGTTGTCCTAATAATACATCAGAAACATCAATAGGAGCAACGTCACATAATACCTCATCCGTGAAGGGCTTGATGCCATAGGGAAGGCGGCACTGCTGGCTGACGCGGAGATCTCGTCCTTGGTGAAGCCATCCGATGGTGTATGGATGTGGGTGAGCTGTGGTCGGCAAGCCCAACCGCTTCACGGCGTCTGCTGAAATGAGGTTCTTTTGGCTCCCATTGTCGACAATGAACCGTACAGGGGAGCCCTTTACCCACATCTGGGAGTGGAAGAGACGTTCCTCCTCCTCTGGATCTTCCGGTTCCTCCTTCTGGACCTTTGTAGTGGCAACAGTGGCGTTGGGCTCCGCATCAATAATTTGTTTCCATTTTTCATTCCCCTTTTCCGGTTCTGATTCGGAGTCAGAGCATGCATCTGACTCAGAAGCCCTCATCTCGGCCACTAGCGACTGCTTGGCCCGACACTCACTTGTGTTGTGAGTGGAGCTCTTATGGAACTCACACCACTTTCCCATGTCCTTCTTTGGCTTTGCGGTGCTATTATTTTCTTGTGTCTTTGATGGGTTGTCTTTGGCCTCCATGCCTTGGTTTTGTCCTTTGGTCTGCGGTTTGGAAGCACCTTTCCCTTGCTTTTGATTCGCAGATCCAAAGTCTCGCTTCTTCTGTTTGAATTTCTGCTCAATCTTGGCAGCATAACGGTATGCCGTACCAAGCGAGGAGATGTCAAGGAACTCCATTTCCTCCTGAATGTATCTGTGCAGACATCTACGATACTTTAGCACCAAATGTTTCTATGAATCTTTGATACCCAACTTTGTGCGTAGGGTATGGAACATATTTGTCAGCTCATGCACATCTTGATCCCTTTGTTGTCACAACGTGGTCCATTGTATGTACTTGTCCTCATAGCTCCCCACGGGATAGTACTGTTCCTTGAATACATCTCAGAAATAATTCCAAGTTGGTACGGCCGAGAATAGAGAGGGTTCTGTCTGGTCCTTGTTCTCACAATAGGTTTCCCACTAGTCCTTAACATGGGGGGTAGCTTTGAGGAGTGCAAAAATAATCTTCTCCCGGTCTGAAAAGTCATGAACAGAGAAATATCCTTCTAATAGATTCAACCATCTATCTATGGCATCTGCATCTATTTGACCCTCAAATATGGGAATGTAAAAATTTACTTGTACCTTAAAAGGAGTCACACCTCCAGAGTGGCTTCTGGATGCGGATGCGCCGCCGGTGGGCAGCTGTTGAAGGATATGAGCAAAGTTATCCATCATCGTGTTCCTTTGTTTTTCGAGGGCCTCCTCGAGCAATATTTTGATAGGATCTCCTGCTCCCTCATCTTTCTTTTCATCCCCCATGGGTGTCCTTCGAGGTTTGCGAGGCTGATCTTGCAAAGGTTCCACCAGATCAAGCCCTAGCTCCTTATACCCCGACCTCGTTGGGGACATGCAAAGAAGGATCGAGAAAAAGCAGACCACTCTGATACCACTGATCCGAATTTATGCAAGAACACAACAGAATAAACATATAACCATAAATACAGAGATGCATCGGAAATAACACTTCATTTCATTAATATCAAAGAACTGAAATTTGCTTACAGACAGAATGGAAATAAAACTAGCTAGGGCGCTGGTAGCTATCTCTGAGAAGAGATGTGGCGGCTACAGGCCTCTGAACTGAGTTACAATGAGGCTCGAGGGCCTATTTATTATTAAGAAACAATGGAGAACCCTAAACATCCAAAAACCTAACCCTAGGAGATGAAGCGCCAAAACTATGGGCCCCGTTTGGGTAAATTGGTGTTTCAACTTCCCAGGGACGTAACTTTGGCATACTATCTCCGTTTGACGCACATGATACATCATTAAAAATCTCTATCCGAGGACTACAAATTTCGCCACAAATATTGCTCAGGAACAAAATGATATTCACTAGAGGCGCGATGCTCAAAAAACGTCATTTAGGACCTCAAAACGGTTCCGAAAGTTCAGGACCCGAAAAACTGCTAAAAATAGTAAGTTATGCCGAAACTGAAAAACTGAAAGAGACAATGGTGGGGGCCTAAGTGGAATAGGCAGGTGGCCACCAATATCCACCTGGATCAGGGATTCTAATATTTTTTGGGTCTAGTTGCAGTTGATGCATTAGTGGGGTGCAGGTGTGAATTAGTTAACTCAATTAAATGAGATAAAATCAGTTTAACTAGTTTTAACTGAGTGATGAGGTAGTGAGAGGTCGAATAGTGAATTAAATTATATTTAATTCACAATGAGTGATAAATGAGATAACTGATAATTCTCTATTAGTAGCTGCATGCATGTCAGTTCCGAGGAAGACCTAGGTTAGGCAAAGATTAAAGGGAACATGACTATCAATTGCATTTATACAAAATTTCCCATTTGCAATTATAAAGTCATTAGGATGCCATGATGGATTGCACAATCAAGGAAGACTCATTTTCTTAATTAATAGGAAGCTAATTCCCTAGGAATTTCATGAGCAAGGTAGGGTGAAGGAAGTTTGAGAATTGGCTAAGTAATAGACTGGTTTTTCCTAGATCAGCGGGAGACAATTAGAAGAGTGCTCGAGAATCTCATGAGAGATTAAGCATTGTATTGTTTCATGATTCCTTGAATTAATACAAAATAGAGATAGAGGGGTTTTGAGCGGTTTATTTCCCCAGATACATCTTGTGTTGTGCGATTGATAATTTATTTCTCTTACTTATATGTGATTGTGCGATCGTGTTTTGTTTCCGCAAAACGTAGGAAGGATTTAATATATTTTTTTAGCAAATTACAAGATCATATTGAATCTCATTGGTTATATTTTCTACATGGTATCAAAGAAGGTATTTTTTGGGTAGCGAGTTTGCAAATAATATATGAATATTTTGGTGTAAATTTAAAAAAAAAATAGCGTATTTGGATTCCTTGTGAAACACTGCCCAAATGGAAAAAAAATCGGTTGAATCGTACCTCGGATGAGGGATACATCGTCGATTTAAAATCAACTTTTTTTTAGAAACTTTTGTAACAGTGGGATAATTACAATGTGCACGAGTCAAGAACCTATATGCACCTGAGGTACCAGATGCATGCAAAGTTTTGAGGTGCAAAGAAGAGGTTAGAGACTTGGTGGTTGAGAGGGAGCACACATTACCTCTCAACGTGCAACCTCAGAAGTAGTGTGAGAAGGTTGTGGATCAACCACAATTGGAGAAGCAGAGAGGAGACTGAGTGGAAGTGTCCACTCAATTAGAGGCCTCCATGAGGGGGGAATTTTGAGCCAGGTGGGCAGAGGGAGCACATGAATCCATACCTCCAGGTGAAAGGTGGGGCGATGTGTAGAAATAATCCCAAGATAAGAAATTTGGGCAGGGTCCATTGAGATGACATATCTCATGGATCGAACCTGGCTATGAGGATTCCACAGTAAAAAAATAATGGGATTGATTAGTTAGATTGATTCAGTCAGATGTAGGAAAAATAGAAATTAGAGTGACAGATGTCAGATACTAGAGCGCAGATCAGAGTTGGAAACAGTGTAAAGGGCATAGATGCAGATGCCAACAGTAGCGCAGAGAGTTCAGTAGAAAGGTGCAGTAGCTAGCAGCAGTCATAAGACTCTGATGAAAGATGCATGATATTGATTCAGTTGTTCAGAGGCTATTAAGTTTCAATATTTGCAGGTGTAAACAACACTATAGAAGTGTTGCATGCATAATTCCAAAGGTACCGGATCAAGATGGATTAAATTCCTTTCTTGTTGAGAGGGAGCGTTGAAGTTTGCAACAAGAAACAATGAAATTAGCAACCAAAAAGGACAAAAAAAAATGCACCCACATTAGTGAGAAATTTTGATGTACCAGGAGTGAGGAATGTGAGGTGTCTAATTTATTTTTCCCTTAAATAAATTGGACAATAAATTGTAATTTCATCTCATAACAACTTCTATCAGTTAACTAAGTCATGATGATTGAGTTACCTCAAGAAATTTGAGTTGAGGTGATCGAGGTGGCTATTGGTGGCCACCTGCCTATTCCACTTGGGCCCTCACCATTGTCTCTTTTATTTTTTCAGTTTCCTTAATTATATCACATTTTACTATTTTTGTCAGTTTTTCGGGTCTTAAACTTCTGGAGCCATTTTGAGGCCCCAAACGACATTTTTTGGGCATGAAAGGTTTGGCAATTTTATAGAAATAATATTAATGGTTGTAGTCCTCTGAGAGATATTTCTAACGAGGTATAATGTGCGTCAAACAGAGATCATATGACCAAGTTACGACCCCAGGAAGTTGGTTTCCCAACTAACCACAACGGGGCCCATAAACTCTTGGTGTTACATCTCCTTTGGTTAGGGTTTTCTATTATTTTTCAATAATAAAAAGGCCCTTGAGCCTTATTGTAACACAATTCAGAGGCATGTAGTTTCCACATCTCTTCTTACAGATAAGCTACCATCGCCCGAGCTAGTTTGTTTTCCATTCTTTCTATAAGCATTTTTCAGTATTTTGATATTAATTAAATGAAGTGTTATTCCTGCTGCATCCGCGTTTATGTTTATTTATGTATTTATTTTGTTCCTGCATATGTTCGCATCATGAGTGTATAATATGAGGCATGTAGAGAGATTCTAATATTTTTGGGTTCTAGTTGAAGTTGATGCATTAGTGGGGTGTAGGTGTGAATTAGTTAACTCAATTAATTGAGTTAAAATCAGTTTAACTAGTTCTAACTGAGTGATGAGCTAGTGAGAAGTCCAGTGAATTAAATTAGATTTAATTCACAATGAGTGATCAATCAGATAACTAATAATTATCTATTAATAACTGCATGCATGTCAGTTCCAAGGAAGACCCGGTTGAGACAAAGGTTAAATGGAACATAACTATCTGTTGTATTTATACAAAATTTCCCATGTGAAATTATAAAGTCATTGGGATGCCATGTTGGATTACACAATCAAGGAAGGATTATTTTCCTAATTAATAATGAGACAATTCCTTAGGAATTGTGTGAGCAAGGCAGGTTGAAGGAAGGTTGAGAATTGGCTAAGTACTAGACCGATTTTGCCTAGATCAACAGGAGACAATTGGCATAGTGCTGGAGAATTTCATGAGACATTAAGCATTGTATTGTTTTATGATTCTTTGACTTAATACACAATAGAGATAGAGGGGTTTTGAGCAGTTGATTTCCCTAGATACATCTCATGTTGTGTGATTGATAATTTCTTTCTCTTACTTATATGTGATTGTGCGATCATGTTTTGTTTCCACAAATTGTAGGAAGGATTCAATATCTTGTTTTAGTACATTACAAGATCAGATTGAATCCCGTTGGTTAGATTTTATACATGAAATAGAAGAGAGGTTTGATACCATCTTGTCTTGTGGTGGTTAGTAGCCCACAAGGTTTGAGATAAAGACCAATATAAATGGAGGAGGAATTGCACTGTAATTTAGATTCATAATAGAAGTAGACATAGGAATAATATTAACTAAGGTAACCCTAGTTTGAGGGTCGAAATTGAGATCTAAAGTTCATGTCAAGATTCAGTCAAATAAATTCCCAGAATCTATGGATCCATATGAGCTAGTTCGAGTCTCTTATGGAGGCAAGAGTTGTTGTTTTTTCTATGGGTGGATAGGGTTTTGTTGTACAAAAATTAGAAGTACATAAGTATAATTCCCTGGTTAGGAAAATTTCCTGCCATGTTTAGTTCATAAGGTATGCCCTTAATACTGTGAAAATTTTGCGTAGAAGAAGAGCGGTTGTGACCCTTAAAGCGAGGTTTACTTCTGCAATATAGACCGCAGATTTGGAAGATGGTTTGTAGATTCAATATGCGTGGAGATAGAAAATCCAAAGGAGGGTGGAACATGAGAAGAATATTGAGTATGCAGAAGAAATTTCCCATATGAAGAATGGATTGACATGCAGAGGAGTTGATTTTGGTGGATTGACCATATAGTTTTAGACAGAGATTTGAAGCAACCTATAAAAAGTCAATGGAATATTAATGGCTGATTTTTGGCCCTAGTTAATTCATCTATAGATTGTTAGAAGGATGATAAGAGAAATAGTTTAGATTTGTTCATAGATTCAACAAAAAATATCAAATTGTTGATACACAAGAACAATGATTTTGAGAGGACTCAAACCACTATTAGGTGGAAGATTTGAAGAGACCTAGATGAAGACAATATTGTGATTCCTATATCAGTAAAAATAATTGGCTGTGGTTGGGAAGATTGATGGTTGGGAAGATTGATTGTAGAGTGCAGGTCAATGAATAGGTGGGAAGTGACCCTAGAAACCCTTTTCCTAAGATAAAATAAAGAGTGGGACTTGCTTTCCTTTTAAGCAAGGGACTTGATCTTCTAGGGAGAGAGGAGGGGGATTAAAGGGTCAAGGAAGAAGAATAAGACTCATCATGATGAAACCAACACCCTAGTTGTGCAAGGCTCACACAGTGTCATTTTGTTTCAACTCAAGGTTGTTTCCATTGTCACCTTAGCAACGAATCCTCTCACTTTAGATTAATTATTGAATCCTAGGGGTGCCCCAAAGAAAATTTTTATGGGGTACTCTTTTATGTGACTAGATCACGAGCATTGAAAACCATATTTACATTGTATGGTTCAACATCTTGATGATCCCTGTCCTATTAACCACAACTTTGTATTCATTATTGCTTTCACCACAACGCCTACAATAGATATTGATGGCATTCATAAGATTATTTCTAGTTATGATAAGGGGATTAGGGGCTCCCTTATCACAATTACCCATAACCCCTAATGTTTTTAATCCCTTAGCCAAGGGAGCCCAAGGGTGTACTTGTAGGGGCATTGAGACAAAATTTGGGGGTTCATAACATTAGGAAAAGTGGAATTAAATAACCAAAAAGGTTGTGGGGGGGGGGTATATTATGGTGTATTAAACGGGGAAAGGGGACAAAAGGGTAGCCTGTATGGGTAGAAGTCAAAGGTGCAAGCATGGTTTACTAAGATATATAGTCCTAGCATTAGAGAATGAGAAGCGGGCTTAGGGCCTAGGGGACCTAGAGGGAAGGCAGTGAGAGAAACTGATAGTGGAACCCCCAATCGTAGTGATAAGGGAATTAAAAGTCCAATTATCACAAAACATAAGCCTTTAACCCATAACCACTAAATTCCCTATCCCCTTAACCCCCAATTCATAATCCCTTAATCCCTACACTCATAACTCATAACCCATAAACCCCTTGAATCATGAAATCTTAAGATATTAAACCCTAACATATAATCCATGAACCTCCTAAGCCATAACTCCTTATCCTCTTAACCTGTGACCCTTAACCTCTAACCCATCACCCCTAAACACCTTAACTACTAACCCCTTAACCACTAACACCTAAATCCCCTAAATCCTAAGTCCTTAAATGCTAAATCCTATGACCCTAAATCCCTTCGCCCTTAACCCTTGACCCTTGAAGCCCTTAACCGCCAAGCATCCAAGGCCGAAAACAACACCCCAAATGAGAAAATTGACATCCTAGGATAATCCTTCATCTCTAATTGAGCATATTAGAAACATTTGATTCTTAGATAACTAGGTATTGGCTATGAGGGCATGTTTTTGTGGGTAATGATGACCTCTGGTAGGTGTTCAAAACCTAGAAGGTGGTTGGTTACAAGGAGTTTGGTGTTGGAGCATGTATTAGTTAAATCATGAAATTAAATTTATGTCTTTATTACAATTGAATTCACATATGTCAGTAAGCTACAAAAAAAAATGGGATGGCTTGCATGGATACAATATGTTTAGTTCCAGTTAATTAAATGTTGAAAAACAATAATATGGGGATTTTTATTAAAACATTACTGGTTGAATTAACTTTTTTTGAAATGGTTTCAGTGGGTTTGTCACTTTAGCAGCCAAAATTTTAGGTGTATTAATTTTTGTTGTTGTTAGACATCTTTGAATTTTCATTGATAAAATATACACAATGAGCATATTAACAAAAAGGGTAGGGTAGAAATCGTTAGGGAAGATCACTGAGCTAGAGGGGTAGAAGCTAATTTCCCTGAAGGATTCAAAGTCAAATATTAAAGCAGGGTTGATAAACAAGTAGATGGATACCATCGTAGGCAACTAGAGTTCTCAAAGAGAGATGCATTAAGAAGATAGTTTGACAACGACATGAACGACTGAAAACTTTCCTAAGAGATGCAAAAAAAAATTTCAGTAGTCATACAAAATAGCTAATTTGGTCAACAACTGAACAAGTATGTAGCATTGATAGTCAATTGTGAAGACATTTTGATTCTAGAGCATGGCCCCAATTAAACTGATTTAATGCTGTCTTTCTAAAATTAAGATCATTCCTTCTATAAACATTACAGTTGTATATACTAAGCTAGACCACAGATTAAACTAAGCATCTATATCTCTGGGGCTCTAACAGTGAGGAAGAAAGAAGAACTTCTTGTCATTTTGGTTCAACCATGTTGAAGTCCCTGCAAATCAACCAGTTGGCCTCTAATATCTTTTCAATTATTTAATGGAAAAAAAATGCACGTTCCAAAGCATCATTTGGAGCATAGATGTTGGAAACCCCTAACATATATCTAATGTACATCTAGTTGTAACATAACATTGGAAAATCTGTATATATGATATGTACCTGAATATGTAACACAAGTAGAAAGTGTGGTTAACAACAACATTGCTAAAGAATTTTTCCTTTCCCAGGATCAGATATATATGCCTTCCAGGCACTGTATCAAACACAATTAAGTGGGAAAAAACCCAGTCACTTTCACTTACAGATAGACTATGTCCAGGCTATTAAAAAACTAGCATAATCAATAGACTAAGTCCTTTCTATTAGCATCCAAAATATCCCAAACATTCCTTGAGAAGGCTTAATTTGGGGCTAATGGTGATGGTGGCCTATCTAGCCTACCTATGTTAAAATGAGCTTGAGAAATCTACAAAATAGGGGTTGTACCCTTAGGTGGGTATGTTCTATATGTATGTTAATTGGGGCCAGGGTAGTTGGAGGAGATTTATTCTCCTGGAGGCCTGGGTGTCGATGGTGTTTAAGGCACTCCTAGCTATTGGAAGGCAGTAGTATCATGAATTTAGTAGTAGAAACAAGTATTTAGAGTGTTAAATCATCAACTTGTATGTTGATAATTTGTCATTCAACATATTTTTTTCCCAAGCATCAAGGGGGAAATTAATAACTAGAACATACAATCATTACTGTCACCAAGGATCACATAGCGTTGCTGCCAAGGAACTAATATGATAGCATACAAACATATTGAGCAAGGTTAGCCATGATTTAAATTGGAGCATAGATGTTGGAAACCCCTAAGATATATCCAATGTCCATCTAGTTGTAACAAAACATTGGAAAATATTTATATATGATATGTGCCTGAATATGTAACATAGGTAGAAAGTTTGGTTAACAACAACATTGCTAAAGCATTTTTCCCTTTCAAGGCTCAGATCTATATGCCTTCTAGGCACTGTATCAGACGAATTAAGTGGGAAAAAATCTCGTCACTTTCACTTACAAATAGACTATGCCTAGGCTATTAACAAACTAGCATAATAAATAGACTATGTCCTTTCTATTAGCGTCCAAAATATCCCAAAAATCCCTTGAGAAGGCTTAATTTGGGGCTAATGGTGATGGTGGCCTATCTGGCCTGCCTATGTTAAAATGAGTGTGATAACTCTACAAACTAGGGGTTGTACCCTTAGGTGGGTATGTTCTACATGTATGTTAATTGGGGTCAGGGTAGTTGGAGGAGCTTTATTCTCCTGGCAGCCTGGGTGTCAATGGTGTCTGAGGCACTCTTAGCCGTTGGAAGGCAGTAGTATCAAGACTTTAGTAGTAGAAACAAGTATTCAGAGTGTTAAATCCTCAAATTGTATGTTGATAATTTGTCATTCAACATATTTTTTTCCCAAGTATCAGGGGGGGAATTAGTAACTAGAAAATACAATCATTATTGCCACTAAGGATCACATAGCGTTGCTGCCAAGGAAACTGATATGATAGCCTACAAACATATTGAGCAAGGTTAGCCATGATTTAAATTGATTTCGGCTAGGAATTATCACTATGAGTCACAATAACTAGAGCTACTCCTGATGGGAATGTCATTTGACAGATTAATTTTTATAAAAATGCGCCATGGGGTCTTGGCTAAGATGTCTTTTCCAAGTCTATGGTAGAGAATTTTTCATATGGGGTAAGCTATCCTTTCTAGGAAATGTCAGAGCTATACTTGACAACTTGGGGAATTCTTCTAGATCAGATAATTAACTCAACACATTTCTCAACTGAAAATTTTCAATATAGTGAGAAAACAATCCCATAGTGTTTTGACAAAGCTCAAGGTCGTACCTTCCCAATAGCTATGTAGGTTGAGGCCTCCTTAAATATGAATATGAAAAAAAAAACCTTGGGACTATTTTAAATTCAAATCTTATTATGCTAGTCATAAAACTCCCATAAATCTCCAACTTGAGTCTAAATTGTACTTTTAGAGGGGATTTCATCCTGAAAATGACCTGCCAAGGCATGTTAATTATAGTCAAAACAAGCTTCTATATATTCACTAACATAATTTAAAACAAGTGGGTCACGAACATGTACGAAGTTGTGATGTTTTGAGGAAATTTTGGTCAAAACTTTCTCTTTCTTCGATGATATTATCCTCTTTAGTGATTAGAGTATGAGCAAATTCCAAAACATGGGCAACGTTTTGAGGCCTCTTCTTAATTGGAGGGAAAGGTTAGAAAAGTAGGATGAAGAACTAAATGCATGGAAACATATGTCAAGATCTAAATCACATAAGAATAAAGAATAATTAGTAGAGAAATTAAGAGGACATGATACCATGCCTTTGGCCTACATTTTTAACTAAGCTCGATTTACTATTTCTAGTTTTAATTTGATGAAGGTTAGGAAAACAAAAAAATATTAACCAACATTTAAACTCTCTTTTGTTTTTTAAAATTTTTTCAGTTCATTCATAATCAAGGTCATAACAGGATCCAATTTTTTTTTGGGAATGGGAGCATGGGGTGGGTGGGCAGGGAGAGAAGGGAGCTAGATTCCGGTGAGGAAAATTTTCAAATACTACAACAAAAAATCCCTTAGGAGCATTTTTTGAAACACCCCCCGTGAAAGTCATGAAAATTTAAACTTTTAAGGGGTGTTTTTTAACAACTTCCTCTTAGATACTTAGAGATAGTGGTCAAAAGGTAGTCACGGGAGACACTTATATATAGTGGTCAAAAGGTAGCAAGGGGAGACACTTATATATAGTGGTCAAAGCATATGGCATGCATAACACCTCTCTTGTGCACACACACATGTCTAGATGAATCCCACCTTTGTCCTTTAGGCTTGAGAATGAAATGTTACTCACCAACTTAAAGTAGCCTCATAGAAACCTATAATCAATTATTGAATACAAAATAGATACAACAACCCTTATATAAATATATAATTCAAATTCAAATTTCATGTCTCTCATAACTAGTAATTTTTATTCTAAAAAAATAAAAAAAATTAAAATAAACAATAAAAAATAATGTTTTTTTCACTATTAACAAAATTTCATTCTCATAAAAACTTAGTTCAACATCTTAAAATTTGAAATTATTTTTGACATAAAATTTCATTTTTTCCTACAACAAATTAATTAAGGTACTTTCCCATTTCCCGCCGTAATGTGAGATTATTATTTATCATTTATTTTCGTTGTCATTGTTTTTATTTTAATATTGAGTTTTAGCTCTAAAATTATTTAATATTTAGTTTTAGCTCTCAAATTATTAGGACCAAGGCCATTTTAGCGATTCGATATCCTTCCCTCCAAGGTCTTTCAATACTGGGACCAGTGCCATTCGTTGCTATTAATGATAATAAGCAGCCCCCAACGCCCATTTTCATTTTCTGTTCAGAGCAGCTCTTCCGCATTCTCTTTGGCTTTCAAAAACTTGATAACGCTATGGATAACAACTGGAGGAATGAGGATTCCAGACAGAAGATAGATGTACGACTTTGAACACCTATTTTTTTGGTTTTTGTTTGTGTTTTTTTATCTGCCTCATTGTGGATGTTCCGATTTCCATTTGGATTCATTGATCGATGATAATTTAGGCCACCAGTCAATCCATTATCATTTATGTATGATTGAGGAATTTCAAATCATGTTTAGGATACGAGGGGTTATGTTCCAGTCGAATTTAATAATTCAATACAACTTTGTCTCGCTCTGTGTTGAAAAATTTTACCGATTACCCCTACACATTTAGGGTTGGGGTCAACATAGTGTTGAAAAAAATTACCGATTACCCCTGCACATTTAGGGTTGGGGTCAATACATTCATTCATTACTGGAAATGAATATTTTTCTTAATACCTTGCAAGGAAAATTTCCTAATCACCATCCCAACAGCACATCCGCTGCTTTATCAACATCAATTGCAATGCGATCAAGCTATTCTGAAACATAGTATGATTCCTTCTCTTTGCTATGGTATCTATCATATCAGAGTTATCCCAATATACTTCGCATCTTGTCTCCTGATCTACACTTGATATTACAGTCTAGAGATATCCGAAACTATATGTACATATTGAAGCCCACACAATACGTATTATCTTTCTCGGTTCTTCAATATCCTCTTGCATTTGCTGATTGATAACATGCAACACCTAGCACCTCTCTCATTTATGATTTTTTTCTCGTGAATGTCTTCATTATAACTCCACAAACATAAAAAAAGACACTTTGATACCTTTTGATTTGTATAAGGAGATTTGGAATCTTCCAAGAACACTCAAAAAAATTTATTTCCCCGAAAGCTTAAATTATTTTCGTGAAACAACATTCAGGTTTTATGTCTGTGCTTAAAAAGTGGTTATGAACTACTTCCATTATAGGAACGTAGTAAACCGCATTCACAAATTTACTAAAGAACAATATTCTAAATAGAGAACCCTCATGTGGAATAACTCAATATTCATCAAGGGAATATTTATGACTGTAATTTAGAGCTGCTGATACATAAAACTATTCATGGGAAATTCATTACAATGTTATAAACTCTGCTAAGATGAAAAGGGGATTTCCAAGTACAACTCTTTCCAGTCCCCTTGGTCTGCAACTACATTGGATTCATCTTCTAAAAAATAACAAACTCCCATGCTCAAGACTGCCAAAATGAGCGTACCTGGTATTGATTGGCCTTTGGCACAAACTAAATTGATGCCATCTACTGGATCACATATATAACGGTGTGTGCTACCACATGCTTGCTTTATCCAATGTTGGATAGGACTGATATAGTCATCATCTTGGGCATATGAATAGTTCAGTCCATCATCTAGCCACGAGCCACCTCCTTGCACTAAAAATTCCGTTACAAAGTTTGTTGTACATGCTCCAAAAATTTCCCCCCTTCTCTACCATGCAAGTCTCCTGTAATAACTTCAAACAACAAGGTTTTAAAAGGTGGCTCCAAGATAAGCCTACAAAACGTTGTTTCCCTCTACGAATATCCACATGAAGTATGCTGCAAAATTTTAGATTTGGAAAGCCAAGACAGCTTATGATTTGGGGCTTGATGGCCTCTTTTTAAAAGTTGAAAATTGCCACAGTACATATATCTTTGAACATATTGCTGTCCCAAACATTTTGTAGTGCTGGGATTGCATTGCTTGCTGATTTTTTTCCCCATTGATAACGACACATGGATTTTGTTTAAAATGGAATATGCATCATGTACCTCAACATATTTTGGCTATCCAAGATCACATGAAATAGGATCTAGAATGTCCTTTTCATGTTCCATATATGATTTGCGATGTCCTTAAGGCTGTTGAGAAAAAGAAGGCGCAAATTCATGTCTTTATCTGTCAAGCTCTCACCATCCATGTCATAGATGTGATCTCCAAAGACAAATCACTATCAACAATCCATGTTCCATCTATAGACCAAAAATTAATGTCCCATTTATGTCTCTCAATCACAAAGAGAGTGCTCATATCATGATCCTTGATGTTGAAATTTCACATTATGATGGGACTATGAAAGCAGAAGCATAAGTGAGATGGAAAGGAACTTTGAGTACAAGAAGATATAGGACTTGAACAAGGTGAAGTTCACCATTACCAAGTTGGAAAGGCATGCTTCTATATGGTGGTATTTTTGTACCACATGAGTTAATCTGTCTGAACAAATCGAAGATAAGGACTTGGAACAAGATGGTGTCCAAGTTGAGAGAGAAATATGCAACATAGAGATAGCATGTGCGAGGATATATCAAATTTCTACCTGAATAGGTCATCACGAGGATGAGAACTAGAAAGTCTTGGGGTATGTGAATGGGATGAATTTTGTAGTGTAAGATGAGATGAGCCTCCACAATATAGTATAGTAGAGGAAGCTTACTAATTAACATCAACGAAAGAATATAAATTAGTGTGCAAAAACAGTAGGAGGAATGCTGGTAGAGGAAGAGGTGCCTGACGTAGCAGAAGAAATTCAATGCTCTAAATGGAGAATTTGTGTGAAGAGATGGCTGATAAGTAAGGGGAAGGTCGTTGTAAAAGGCCTTTGGCAACTTGACAACTTTCAATGCTAGTTATAAGAGGAAATTGCTCTTTATGACTTCAGTTAATCTTGAGAATATCCTTGACATCCATATTTCTTTTATCACCAGTATGGCAGGAGCTAGGACATATGAAAATTTGGCACAGTGGTTATGTTGGGGTTTGTAGAGTAACTTTTCTACTCTATGTTTCCTTGTGGATATTATATCTACCTTATTACTTGAGTTTCCATGAGTAAACTAAAAATATTGTTCCATGCTTAGTTAGCAGTTGGATTGCCATTGACAAATTGATTTGAGTAGTTGGTTTTCTTTTTTGATATTTTCTGATTAATTAGTAAAATCCATATAGTTCATTTTTATTTTTAATTACTGTGGCTATTATATATATTCAGATTTATCAGTCATCCTCAGATTTTTAACTTGGAATTATATGCTCCATGATATTTATTATTCATCTAGTGAGCATTCACATTGAATTGGGAACTTAATTGCAGAGTCTGTTCAGAAGGAAAAGACAAAGGATGTTCAGAAGGAAAATACAAAGGATGTAGTCAGTACCAGCTACGGGCAGTATTCAGGGAATATTCAGTATACCTCCTCCAGTTCCTTGAAACAGGTGCAATACGATATAGTGAAAATAAAACAACAAGTTGCAAGTGTCTACATTCTTCAGAAATTAGAATATATAATTAAATGTTTTTCAACCTGTGTTGACAGTTGAAACATGGTTTTTGAATACATTAAGGATTGACATGTCTGATCTGCATATGAAATAATTATATTTTCATATCAACAAGTGTCAAAACAAGTACATTCTTAACAAAATTCTGTATCAATATAGATGCGTGATAGTCTGATTATCACACACTTGTTGGTTACAACTAGTCTGTTTCATTTAAATTAGGAACACATCGATGACATTGAATAAAAACTATATGACTGATGGCTTGCTCCCAAGAATCTACTGTCTTGCCTACATAGCCATTCTTCAATATATATCACAATAAATGCTGACCTCAGAATTGTAGCCTTCTTTTTTTACTGAACAACAGAGATTCCATACATAGCAAAGGTCTTGAGGCTGCTATCCATGGAAATTTTCCATGCATCCTCAAGAATGTTGAGCATTGGGATGCCAAATGGTTCCACCAAACCAGAGTTCCAATGCCCCCTGAAGAATGCTAAATGTTGGGATAAAAATTGGCAGAGAAAGTGAATTCTCCTGTTCATAACCAAACAGAGGATATTAGATTGCACCACCAGAGAACTCACATCATTTACCCCAGCAATTCCAGTAATATAGAGGATTTGTTGCAAAAAGAAGGAATAACAGTTCATAACCAAACAGAGGATATTAGATTGCACCACTAGAGAATTCGCATCAGTTACCCCAACAATTCCAGTAAGATAGAGGATTTGTTGCAAAAATAAAGAATTACAATCCTAGAGATGCTAAGTTGTTGCATCCCAACAAAGAACAAAGAGATTCAAAGCCCCTACCCAAATACAACTCAATGAATTAATGCATCATCAATTAGATTACCTATGTCGACTCTTCCTATTCATCTTTTTCACTGTTTGAAAAATGGTGCAACTTCACTTCCTATAGTACAAACACAAGTAAACATGTAGCAGCAATGACATATTCAGCACCCCCTACTACTACAGCAACAAAAAATATAGCAACAATAGTAACAGTAATAGCAACAAGTTGTTCAATTACAGGTAGAGTTTCACGAACAACAAATGCCACAAATTCAACAAATTAATGAGCTGAGTAATGACTTGAGGACAAATTAGTATTCTATTAAACATGAATTTATGCTGCAACACCATCATTTAAGTCAACATTCAGTTTATGAACAACAATAGCTGCAGCTTAAGACAGGATATGCAGAGACTAGGTTTAAGAGCTCTGGGCCATGGCTATTGAGATGATGTGTTATACCTTTCTATACGTTTAGGGATTGGGTTTAAGAGTGTTTTCTTGCCTTACATATGTAGCAATGGATATAAGATAAGGTTTAATGAGATACCTCCACTTGGAACCAAAATTGGATATATCGTTCCAGAGTGGATAGATGAAAAGCCGAGCATTAAAGACCTCCAAGAAGGGTATGGTTGTGAGCTTCCAAACACAATAATAATACTGCCTTTGTGGCCTGAGAAGGTTGATGTTGTGAAATAGAAGGTAACTAAAATTCATCCTGAAGTAATTATGTTTATGTCTAAAATCAGAAAGTTGTCTCTTTGTGATAATAATGAAGACTCCGCACTGAGCAGGGTTAATGCAATCTGTGTTTCACGAGAACCAACATTTAGAACTACCAAGAATGAACATAGCCAATAATTTATTCGTCATAATTAAAAAAAATAAAATAGAAATCACTTATGGAGATATTCACTTCAACTTGTCATGGAATTGAAACTCTAAAAATGAGTTCTTGGGATGGAGAAAATTTCATAAGGAGCAGGTACATATTTCTTCCTCCCCATTGCATATTAGAGGTAAAACCCTTGACCAGAAATAAGCTTGAAGAAAATTGATTGCTAAACCACTTTCACTGGAAAGATTTACTATTTGCCCACATTTGCAAGGCTTGATATATCATATGATGTACCCCATTCTGTTGGCATGAGATTGAGAGGGCCATGATGAATGAAGGAACTGATTAAATAATCAATTAAATATTTATGATAGCATGGTAACATTTTTTACTACAATTTCTAATCCCTTTTATATTCTTCTAGACAGCTGAATTGTCATTTTTGATGGATTGAAATATTGTCATGGATATAGGCACATAAAGAAATTTGTAGCAGACAAATTACTAGATGGTTAGTGAAGAAAATACATTGCACTGCTAGCATCAAAAAGTCCCTTGTGGATATTTAAGAATGTTAGGGTGACAAATTTCATTGCTAGGCCTGCATTCAAAGATGGATTTGTTCAAGTCCTTGACTATTATCTTTGCCAGGAGTTCCATTTTAGCAAATAAACAAAGTTTAATTCCATGAATACTATTTACAAGTCAATCTCAAAATCAATACCCCAAGAAAACATATCACAACATGGGCCCAACAAACAATCCTAGGCAATAGCTTATAGCTCCCTCCAGCTAGTGGCTTCTTATCTAATGCTTTTCTACTATCAATTGCCAGCTTGTCTAGATTAATTCAATCCCAAGAAGTTAAACTATACAAAAAATGGGTTGAAATCTCCCTTGAAGATTATATAGTCAGGTCTAACATTAAGCTATAGTTGTTTCTATAAAGACAGGCCTAAAATTCAACTATTTGTGTTGTAAGGAGTTTGCAAACAACAAATAATATTTCCATGCCCATGTTTTTTAGACATTTAGCAGGAAAAACTAAGGGCTCAAATGTAAATCCATGTTTCTTAGATATGTATGTTTAGCTACGTGTGGTCTCACTATGGCCTGGTTGGTCCAGGCCAGTTTCACCCTGATTCAGAATCCTTGGTGGTAATGTTGAGTACACAAACAGTACAGCCTCAACAAAAAATCAGGCAGTAACTTAAAAGGGAGTAATAATCTATCCATCATATTTATATACAGAGTTCAAGCCTTTGAACCTCAATTAGTTTCATGCCACAATGACTTATAAAAAATGAAATAGCATCTCTACACCAAATCTGTCTATATTAGGAGAATTTTCCAAGACAATTTAGCTATTTGCAAGAACTGTAGGATAAAAATCATCGACCAATGAATTGATACAAAGTAGAAATAATTGATGCACATTTTAAACCCTAGTGCCATTCTGAGTCACATTCCTTTCTTGACAAATTCCTTTTTTTGACAAACTGAATATTATGATTTATAATATTGAAACTTCCTTTGTACTAGTTGGCTTGATTGTATTATTCCATTATTAGTCCCTGGAACTTTGTCCTATTCCATTACCTCTTAGCATCTAAGCATGACTTGAATAGGATTACTGTAGATGAAATTTATATATAGAGAACATTACTTCTCCTCCGCTGGGCCTTAGAACTATGATGGATTTGTACAAGGAGCACTTCATGCATTTATAGTGTTTAGATGCATGCTCTTAGGTTTTGCTTGGCCATTTTAAGGTCTTCCATGATAGAAACAACATCATAATCATCTCCAGCCTTGCTAGTACGACGTGTTCACCTTATATGAAGTTTCGGTTATCTTAAATTGCGGTTATAATGAAATTGCGGTTATAAGGAAAGACATACTTGAATTGTGAGTTTTGGGAAATCTTCAAATCTGTTAAATTTTCCTATGATATTTAACAGAGGATAATCCCACAAGGCGGAATTTGTATCTCCATCCATGATAGTGTTTTCTAGTTTGGCTGAATTGGGTATATCTTCTCATATAAGCAGAATACCCATTTTGTGTATCTATTGGAAGAGGTAACTACAATATTGCATTTGTTTTTTATGCTTCTTTCTTTGTTCTTGTTTTGGTTTTATTGATTTTGTGAGTTTCTGTTTCTATTTTGTTATTGTACGAGTTCATCAAAATATGATTTATTTTGTCTTTGAATCTGCCCTTTGTAAGCTATGCTCTGCATCTTATTTGGAAGTTTTTTTGAATTCATTCAAGTGGAATCTAATGGATCTTAAAAACTAAGTTGATTATGGTTGTAGGAAAAATTCAATGTTGAGAGCAACCATTATTTTTGCATATGGATGGCACTACCATTGAATCATCTCATTAGCACATATGGATATGGTTCCTCAGCCTGTGCATAAGTATCTTATTTTGAATAGACTTTGAACCCACTAGATACTAATCATTCCTCCCTTCCATGAGAATGGTGGTTGCCTAACAGTCGTATTGCGTTGGGTGTTTTATTTGATTGTCATGTTTCAAATTGTAATATCGGGGGTTTGGTTTCATTGGCATGTTTCAAATATACCATTGGTTGTGAATTTGCGATTCGATCTGCATTGTTATGTAGGGTGGTCATCTGAGTATGTTGTTTTGTTCATAAGGGAAAAATAATTTATTGGGCTCTAACATAATGAGTCCTTAAATATGCTGCATTTTTGGAATGATACTGTTTTTGGTATCTTTGTTCTTCTAGGCTTCTCTCAAATTGTTCCAGAAAAATATCATTTGCACCAACTGGACATTGTACAGCAGACATCTGAATAAGTTTTGTTCTCTCAAGAGAAAAATAATTTATTGGGAGCTAGCGTATTGAGTTCTGCAATATGCCCCATATAGGTTTCTGTGATATCATTGTTGGTGTTCTTTCTATTCTAGGCTCCTGTCACATCATTTCAAAAAATATATGTTTGCATCTACTCACTAGAAAATTTGGCCCAATTTCCGACGGCCACTTCGTCACTATTCCGACACACAGTCGTCGCAAGAGCGACAGTTCGAGGCTAGAAAAAATGTGGTTAGCCATTACGTCACAATTCCGATGCTTTTCCAAAGTGTCACAATACCGACACTTTTTCTGAGGTTTCCAAAAAATCGTCGCTCTTCCGACGTTTATAACTGTCGCAATTTCGACGACATGCATTCTGACGTTTTGAACGTCGCTCTTCCGACGTTTTTAAACTGTCACTCTTCCGACGTCTAACCACGCTTTTAAAGCATCGCAAAACCGACGCTTTGAAGGCGTCTCTCTACCAACGCTTTGTAGGTGTCGCTCTACCAACGGATTGAATCTGTCGCTCTTCCGATGCTTTGAATGTGTCGCTCTACTGACGCTTTCTAGGTGTATCTCTACAGATTCTTTGAAGGTGTCGCTCTTTCGACGCTTTGAAGGTGTCAGTCTTCCGACGCTTCGATAAAATTTAAAAAAAAAAATTAAACAACTGCTGATTTATTGCCTACTTTTGTTTTACAATGTGCCAAGCTGATTCCAATCCTTGTAGGTAATGCAATCTTCCAATTTTGAGATTTTTATACTGCAATTGCATTCTCATGTGCTAAGTTTCTTTAACATAAATTTCACGGTCGATTACTTAGAGACAGTTAAATATGAGTAACGTTTTTTTTTTTAATTCTCCAGTATTTGCAAGAAATGAAGCTAAAGTCATAACAAATTGACTTGATAGTTGTGATGTCAGAAAGTTAGGCGGTTTCATACTAAAATTTCTAACGAAGAATACTGTTACTAAGGTTGACGACTGTTAGAGCCCTTTGAGTACAATGAAACACTATTTGCAATCGGTATCATCTGTATATCACATTTTGTTAGTGTTTAAAATGGAAATATAGAATATAACATTGTCATCCCTATTGTTTAAATTTCATACTTTATAATCTCCTGAAGCAAGCAACTGGACGCAAACCACATGTACAACATATCAACCATGCAATGCACAACCATGGTGGTATTTTTGATCAGCTGTAAACTTGATGACATCTTTTCTGAGATTCCCTAGGTCATATTCACTAGCTAGTTGGAAGAGTGCTTTGTAATTTGTTTAATAACGGTTATGTTAGTTGGACTCTTTCATGCACTAGCTGATGAAAATGTAAATAAATACTCTACTGTCATAGTTTTTGATATCCTCATATGCTATTTCAAACTCCATATTCACTCTTTGTTGGGCCCTAAATTTCCAACATCAGCTACACTGTATTTATTTTTCGCAATCTGCAAAACTCAATGGCTAATGTATGTGGATTCAGCAAATTTGGTTCTTAAGCTTTTGGATCATGTCCACAGTGTTTTTGGACTGGAATGGCTGCCAAAAAATTTAAAAAAATAAATTAAACACAAGGTATCATCTGTATATCAGTACTTCCTTGCTATGTTGAGATTGGCAACAAGATGATGAGCTTAGTGGAAAGAAGTCGCTCACTAAGTGGGCCCGCAGGCTATTTTTGGCATAAAGTCTATTTTTAGACTATGTCTATTTTTAGACATGTCGATCATATTCTATGAGTTGCAGGATGCTATTTGTGGATGGTTGGTCAAGTTGGAAAAATAGATGGACTTCTATTTGTAGACATATTGGGCGGAATCTATTTTTAGATTTCCAGTCTAAAAATAGATATGTCGAATATTATTAGCTCTTAATAATATTTGGACTCTAAACATTATCTTATCCTCTTGGAGCACTTCAGTTAAGTGCACAGATGTGGCACATGAAGCTGACAGAAGGAATTACGCTATTCCTGAAGGTTTAGTGGAGCTATTGCATGGAGACTTCAGTTAGAACTCAGGTGACAGAGTTTGGTGGAGTTGATTGAGGATTTAATGGAGTTTTGTTCAGTTGAACTCAGTTAAACATAGTTGAGCTAGTTGTATGTAGTCTAACTGATTGATACACTAGTGAGAGTGGTGTGAATTAATTATTAATTAATTCACTAATTATTAACTAATAAATCAACTAAAGAATACATTAATTAACTTCAGTGCATGGATAGTTTCAGTGGAGACCAGTGGAGAGGTAGGTGAAAGAGAAAGTGTGACTATCAGTTGTGACCATACTGGTGCATGAGTTTGCACCACACATTGATGGAGATGCCAATGAGGATTACGTAGTGCATACCAGGTGGATTCGAACTCAGTCAGGGCCATTATTCATCTTGGATTGCGCAGTAGAGGCAGGCTAACAAGTGGAGCAGATTGGAGCCTGTGTTTTGTTAGATCTGAGCTTGTGTAGTGTGTAACAATTGGAGATTGTATTGAGAGCTTGTGAGGAGTTTGTACAATGATTGTTACATGATCTCTATTATTATAATATACAGATAGTTGGGGGTTTTCATCTTTAAGCTTTCCCATAAATACTGTGTTTATATGTGCGATTGTTTATGGTTTTAATGTGTGCATGCGATTGTTTATATTTCCGCAATTAATGATCAATAGTAGAAGAGGTTATGTATTATGCATGAAGCTCAAATAGTGTGTGATCAGGATAATCTCGGTGAATAATTTAACAGTTATTCAAATTTCTACACGTTAGTGTTTAAAATGGATCTCGATAGAAAGTTAAATGTCTTCCAATTGTTGATTTCACTAGCAAATCCACATACATTTCTGTTCAATCAACTTGATAATTTGCACATGAAATTCAGTAATGAAAAAGGCAGAAAATGGCAGGTCAGAGAAAGAGAGAGTTTTCCACAGAAGATGGAAAAAATAATCTATTACTTTACAAGAATGGACTCCAGAAAAATGAAAAACCAAACTTAGAAAACTACCAAGTATCCATTCGGTTTATACACAATTCTGCTAACTAATGCAGGTGATTGAGATGAAAATTAGCACCTTTAAAAAGAGCTACACGTGGCTAAATTTTCATACCACCCATTGGTCGTTCCCATATCAGCTACAATTCCAGCCCTGGTAGTGGTGATTTATAAAAATGGTTCCCTTTGAACGCTTCTAGCCATAGTAGAAACTCAAAACATATCGTGTGGGATTGAAGCTAGAAAGTACCACTAAAAATACAATGCAAAAACATATACTGTTCATGTTAGATCGAAAAAATAACACATAACAAAAATTGTATAGTTAGCAGAACAAAAAACTTGAAAGTTCAAAACCAAATTTGAAAAGACTGAAAGAAATATACATTTGCAGGCTCTCTGAATCACTTACAGAATGGAAAGAGAATAATAATAAAGCCAATAGGGTAGAGGAAAAATGTTGTCTTATCCAAGAAGGGTAACACTGTAGCACAAGCACATAAATATCTGAAGTATTAAAGATAAACGTATAGAAACAACTTAAAAAATGGAACCTTAATTCAGTTCAGATCTAATAAATTTTATCAAAAGAAACTTACCATCATAGCCTAAAAAGTTCAAGTAATGGTAGTAAGAGAAGGCTACCATAAAGAGCAAATTTGACAGTAAAACAAGAACGAATCCTTGTGCAACCAACATCAATTTTAAGGCAGTTGCGGCACATATTGCATCAGAAAAATAAAAAAAAAACATAACACTAGAGGTTCTCCACCAGGCTGCAAAGCTCACAAGATCGCCAACATTTCATTAGACCTCGTTAAAATAATTTGAGTTTCTATCTATCAATAAATAAACAAAATATACTCTGCTTCAATAGCAAACAAGCATTTATAAAAACTTGACACATAAATTAAGATCCAAGCTATCATTTTAAGCTTAATTTATCAATGAATACTCAAAATTTAGACTGTTCTTACACGTCTAGGCTCCTTTTGTACCAGTCAAACTTCTTTGAAACTAATGAATGGACGGAAAATTTCTATTGTCAGGTTAAGAAAAAACACTCTAAAGGACAAACATACATGCATGACCAGATAAAAATGAAGACACTCTACACAACTGAAAGCCTACCTAAAAGCAATCAATCTTCATACCGAAGTAGCATATATTCAGTTTCACAATGACCTAATGTCATCATATACTCAACAAGTCAATTTTTGTAGTGTCATACAACCTCAAGCCTCAAACATCTTTACAAGTGAGCATTTCAGGTCTGATTTAGAACAAACCTGTTAGATATTTCACTGAAATCAAGTTACATTCTAATGATCATTTAATATAGAGATTAAGATTCTGAATCTATGATGTTACTATTGTTGCCAGTATTTTTATTGTACTTGTGCCATACCCACCTCCACTAATAGTAACAACAACGTTGAATCCTGATTAGTCTCCATCCATGGGATTTTAATGGCCCTTAGATGTGAGATTCACATGCCAAATTGAATCATTTCATAGAATGACTCCACTGCATATTAATACCTTTCAGCTATGGCTGAGTATCAATTTTACCAATTTGGCCAGCACTTGAATATAATCCTAATTACATAAAATTTCAAAATTTGAGTCTAGCCCTAAGTGCATAAAATTCTGCAAAACCCACTTACGCAACACAGTATAGGAGGGGTTAACATGCCTATGAAGTATTTAAAGATTGTTGAGGGCTAAGAATAGTTGGACTTTGCCAACTAACCAAACTCACTTTTGACCACTTCTAGTAACTTTAGCCTGTAGATGCTCTCATAAAAATAAAGCAGGTGGTCCAATAAAAGGAAGGGGACTGGTTGCATGTTTCATTCCCTTTTTTTTGTCAGCTGAAAGCTTTCCAAGAAGAATAAATCTATTGAAGCATGAAACTGATTTTGTTGCTGCCCCAACTACCAGTGATATACATCACAATTTGTCATAGTTTACTGTAAGCCTTTATTGAGAGTGGGCATCACTAAATCCAAGTAATTCCCCTCATCCCTTAAAAAACACCTCTAAATATTACTAGAAATTTCAAATATTTAGTAAAGGAAAAGTACAAAGATATAACAGATTTGTGTTGAGCCAAAAACCTGTGCATTCACAACAAAACTGGGATGGATAAAACTTAAAAACAATTATGGACTTTGACGAAAAATCATCTTATGCATACAAAATGAAAGAAGCATTGGCATACTACTATGTTTACAAATTTAAGGACAGGCAGAGTGAGTCTCTGGGAAACACAGTTACATGTGGAGACCCTAGATCCTTGTACCCACAATATCTAGTGACTTATAAAATGATTGCCAAAATAATGCCTTTTCTATGCATGTAAGAACACCACCTGTATAATGAGGGAGATGTAATATTGTCTGAGAAGAAGATTTATATAGAGTGGTCCAAGATTGTGTATTTATGGAAGATATAACTGATTTTGGCATGAAACATGTATCCAAGATTTCAATGTGTCTTATTTCAGAGCCCATTGATGATTTACTATGAAACCTAAACTTTCAAAACAAACACATTGAAATCACAGGATCTCCATCACGAATATCATAAATATTAACTGTCTTTTGGGCACTGGCAGTAGATACCATAAGAGGCCCACATGGCTTGTACCACCAATTTTGGGCACTGGCAGTAGATACCATATTAATATTCTTCTTTTGTATCTTCTTGATCTTCATCCAACTGATCAACATCTATATCAACATCTGATTCAGAAACAGTGTTGAAATGATCGACCATGTCATCATCATCATCAATTATGTCATTTTCAATAATATCCTCATCGACATCATCATCAATAATTGTTGCCTCATCTTCTATGCTTGGTTCATCTTCTAAGATATCTTCTTCGTTTGTCAATGCATCTTCCTGCTCATCTGCCACTGCATCATCTTATTCTAGATCAATATCATCTTCTTCCTCTACAGTATACTCTACTTGCCTTCCTCTTGGATCGTATCTAATAGCAAATGACCATTCGTTCTCACCTGGAATCTCTAAGTAAAAGACTTTTTCGCATTGGCTTGGAAAAACATAACCATCTTTTCCTGCTTCAAACTGCGATGTTTTAACCATTGGAAATCCATTGTCATGTTCAATAAGTGTTCTATCATTATTACGTACATTCATTCGTAGCCTATACCATTTGACGTCGAACAAAACTATTTTGAAGGAATTAAAGTCACACTCAACTATATCATCTAAGAACCCATAATATCTATTTTCAAATTCTCGAGGATGTCTGTCACTCCTGGAGGAAACATTAGTGACTTCGAATACTGCAGTTATCCCACTATCAGAATTTTTCCTGTTATCATCCAACTTTTTAACGTGAAATTTACGACCATTGCACCACATAGCCTTGTGGTGTTTCAACTGCAATATGCCAAACATGAAAAAGATGCATTCTCAATTAATAATTAATCATATAATTTACATAGCATGAAAATTAACTGAAAAATCAAACTTGTTGTCACATTATAAATTTAGTATAAAATAAGTAATGAATAAAATAGATGAATTAATTTCTTACCTTTCTATCTTTCAGACCATATGCTAAATCGATTTCCTTGTCTGTAACATTTCCATCTCCACTACGATACACTTCTCTAATCAATTTACACAGTAGTTGCCATGATAACCTACCATTGTTATGTGCTTTACATGTTTCAATCCATTCACTCATCCACTCAAGATTGTTTGCAATGTATAAAAGTAGTGCCTCATAATCTTGAGCACCTGAATAAAAAAACAATAATTCACCAATATTAATAAATATTACTTATAACCATGGTAAATTATATTAATTAATAAACTATGAAAGAATAAGACCTAAATGAATATAATGATCACATACATGATGTAAAAAAATGAAACATTATATGTATTATACATAATAAATCTTTTACCTCTCACTTTCTTCATTCTACCTTTTCCCAACAGGTGCTCCACTTCAAATTTTTTGATGGAGTTCACATCCCAAATTCAATCCACCACCTTCATGGCTAGCGCAGCTAATACAGAAAGATAATGACTAATATACACCATGGATTGATATACCACATATACCTCCACCATAGAACCCTCAGGTCATGCTCTTTGTCTAACCAAAGCCTTCAAGGATTTCAGGTGCCTCTCGACCATCCACATTGACCTTGTGTGTACTGGTCCACACATTTAAATCTCCTCAACTTGGTGTATCAAGTAGTGTTCTTGTGCATTGAAAAATGTTGGAGGTAGATACTTTTGCATTTCACACATTAGCCGAGGAATTTCTCTCTTCCAATACTTTAGTTCATCTTGATGGATTTCTTTCAATGACAACCATCTGCAAATCATTACGCAAGGTTATTTCAATGAAACATAATATATATTTTATTACAAGCAAATTAATACATCATTTCATTAAGTACGAAAAGAAATTATATCAATTAGATTTTGCGTATAAATCAAAACTACTTACCTCATGTATTTACTAAGACCATATATAACTTGTTTGACATTGTTGTCGAAGTCGTTTGGGAGAGATACAGGTAGAAAATACTATAACAATAAAAAATGAATCGTTATTGCTTTCCAAATTAAATAGAAAAAAGGAAAATTTAAAATATGTATTCAAGCAATAACATAAAAAAACGTATACCAAAAAAATTACCTTAACAAAGGTATGCCAATCATGTGTTTTCACCCCACTGAAGTCACCTTTCTTCGTTAAGATATTATTTATGTTTGAAGCAAAACCTGTTGGAAATTTAATTCTTCTAACGACCTATTTTACATCATTGTTTTATTGTTCTATTAATAACCATGGAATATTATTATAATTTCGACCTCCATTGTTATTTGATCTGTCGATCACACTTTTCATTGCATGATTCGATTTCTCAATGTCAGCACAAATTTTGTCAATTTTATCTCTATCATGTGCACCATCTATGGTTTGCCATAACGCTTTTGTCACATTCTTCCTGACATGCATTGTATCAAACAAATGAGCTATTTTTAGGTCCTCATAGTAGGGCAACCTCGCGAATTGAGAAGGATAAAATTTCATTCCAGGTGGAAGTACAATATTAGTACCTTCACCGCGACGATGACCTTGATATCAAAAAATAAAATAAATCATAAAAATATTAATTATAAAATACAATAAAATAAATTCATTAGTTAAAACAAAAATTCCAAACATTACATAAACAAATAATATATATATACATAAATTACGCACTAGCTGCTTGACGATTATTAATTATGTTATATTCCAACATCCACAACTGAGGTGTCATTCTTCGTGGTTTTAATCCAATTTCTTCTTTATCATTGAAAATATGTTTTCCAGTAGTACGATACTTATGGTTCCTAGAGAGGAAGTTCATAAACTCATAAAACACCATCTTTCTTAAGTCTGGCGAATGGCGATACTTCATCTTAGGGCCACAAACTGGACATGCAAATCTACCCTTTGTTTGAATACCTGCAATAGATGGATCAATAACAATTAATATACTATGAGATCATTTTTAAAACATGCAATATGGTATATCTAATTTAGATCATTATGTATTATATTAAAGTGCAATGAAATATTACATACCACAAACATGTGTTAGTCCTGGGGCATCATGAATTGTCCATACAAGCATTCCACGACATTGAAATCTCTTTTGCTTGATTGGTTTAGTGATGTCATACATAATGATGCCATGCCATAACTATATTAGCTCATCGATAAGAGGCTCAATATATACATTCATATCTTTGACCTGGTACTTACCTAATTGTTCAAAATTACGGTACATAATAATTACTACCATGATATATAAGTAAGTAAATAAATAAAATATATATTTATGCAAACAACGAGAGAAATGAAAATGTTACATTCAAAAAAATAATGTATCAAATACCTGGAATAATCATAGTCAACATTATGTGCTCCCTCTTTATTGACATCCAAGGAGGGATGTTATTGTTGATAAAGAAAATAAGCCACACTGAGTAAGTAGATCAAAGCTCTCCGAATGGATTAACACCATCAGCTGCCAATGAAAGCCTGACATTACGAGGTTCATTTTTAAAATCTACATATTTTTCCTCGATTTCTCTAAATGCAGAACCATCTGCAAGCATTCGAAGAACACCATCTCCACTTCTATTCTTTGAATGGTAATCCATAAACTTTGCTATGCTGTTACACCTGAACATTCGCTGCAAACGTGGAATTATGGGAATATGACGAAGAACCTTTTGAGGCACCTTTTTGGTTAGTTGATCTGTTCGATATCTACTGGTACCACATTTCGGACATTCTATTTTCAATGCATGTTCTCCGTAATATATAATATGATCTTTAGGACATGCATCTATAGTGTTATATTCCATTCCAAAGTGTTTGATAATAGCACGTAGATCTCGATATGTTCGAGGTAAAGTATTTGGCGATGGTAACAAATATTCACCCAACAATCTACAACATAAACAAAAACTAGTTAATGTAAATATTATTAATCATATATTAAAACCGGAACCGGTGACTGGACCGGTGGAGCTAATGAATCGGGTTTCGAATTGGAACCGGTCTAACTGGTAGCGGTTAGATCTCAATGAACCGGTTTTAAAAAAACATACATTAAATAATTAATTTTTAATTAAAAAAAAAACTATTTTTAAGATTTGCAACCATGATTCCAAGCCAATAGAGACAAAATATGAAAATTTTGCTCATTTATATACCATGCAAAGGTGAATATATCAAAATGGCACCAAGTGCAATACATATCATCGAAAAATACATAAGCAAACTTGTTGAAGTAATGTATCAAGTTTCTCTTATATTATTCATTGTGTTTTATTGCTGAGTTAATATTATAATATACAATTTGTCCCTGCTCAGATCTGTTGTCAATTCATTGTATCAGCCTTAAAGACAATTCTGGGTTCAGTATATATATATATATATATCAGACCAGCATTTTGAAGATCTTGTATTCTTCATTATCTATGTTTGCTTGGCAATAAATTTCTAGAAAAACATCTACAACACTTAGAGGTATTGAATTGGTTTATGAAACCCACTATTAGTGCTATTTGTAACAATTTGAGAGAGCATTACAACTTTAGCAGTCTGCTCACAATGTGTTTGACGAAATTTATCACCGAAAAGATTCATTAAAACCCAGAAAACTCAGTGGCCAGTTTAGTGCATTTCCAAGCGGGAATTTTCTAGTGGTCAATTTATTATTTCCAGTCACATTTTCATTAGGTTGTATGTTGTTGTCCCTTGAGTGGCGTCAGACCATTTTCATCAGTCTTGATGCCATGATCAAATTGCTTGTATGCTGTGTGAAAGGTTTTGTATTTATGCTGCTGCTATGTGTGAGCAGAGAGAGAGGGTCTGACAGTTCCTAGCTGAGTGTGAAATAAGGTTGCTGCTGATTGTTTTGAGAATAGAAATTGTCATCAAGTACACTTGATGAGTTGCATGCTGCCAGGGATTTTATGCTAGCCAGCCTTGTATTTATCAGTCATCATGTGTATTGTTGCTGCTATAAGGTGTTGAGTATGAGTTATTAGACAATTTTGTTGCTAGTATAATAGAGGAATTTGTAGCTCATGGAGGAGACACTGAGGAATTTTCAACTCATGGAGGAGCACCTAACTGGTAGGTTAAGTACAGAACCGGCCAGTTTATGCATAAACCGGCCGATTCCATACTTAACCGGCCGGTTAGGTCCGGTTAACCGGCCAAAATAGGTGAGAATAGGCTATTGACCGAGTTTCAAGGCCGGTTCCAACCGGCAGTCGTCCTGACCAGCCGGTTTTGATAACTATGATATATATATATATATATATATATATATATATAATTTATTATTTTACACATTTATTACAACTAAAAAAAGGGAAAATAATCAACATTTACATATATGTGATCATATATACATATTTCATACCTTAGGAGTTGTGTCATACATCTGTTCGACAAATTATTCATAACCTTTAAGTTCACCAACAACAATGTAGCAGAGAGAAGAGTTGCATTTGAGTGTTCAAAAAGTCGTTCACTTGACCTTTCAATCAGAGGTACATCATAAATACCGTCACTGCTATCTCCACCATCATCATCTGATTCACCATACAAGTCTTGGAGCATTTGATTTGTCCCATCATTAATGTGAACTGTCTCATTACTGTCATCATGAACTACCTCCATGGGATCATTAAAATTACCTTCATCATTCGCTTCATGTTCTTCGCCTTGTACAAAATCATTTCCAATACTAATATTTGCTGCAATATTCTCTTGTACTGGTGCAACATCATCTAATCTACTACTATTTAGCTGTGGAAGTTGGTTGATCACCTGCAAAAAGTTGGGGGGAAACTATGCCTTTATGAAAATTACAAACATTAATAATTAAACATTAGTGCGCATATAAAAAATATTAAAATAATATAAAATTTTACGATATAATCAAAATGAAGATAGATAATGAAGATAGATAATTGTTACACCATTTTTTGGTCATCTAACCCATTTTCGTTAGATGAACCCAAGTACACCATGTAAGACCAATTTTACCCCAAGTAAAATTTCTTTCACCACATTTGTTTACGCTTCTTGGTCATATTTAACCCAAAACAAGGTAATCAATTAAATAAATCATTATTTATTTAATTATTTCTTAAGAATAAGTTATTTAAATCATTATTTAAATAATATTCTTAGTTAAATTTGACTAAATCACATATAAATAATTAAATAAACCATTATTTATTTAATTATATTCCCCTCATCTCCCTTAAAATAATAAATAAATCATTTATTTATTTGTTATTTATAAATAAAGGAATTTACCCAAGTCAAAAGCCCTTTTCCCTCCAACAAATATAATAAAATATTTCTAAAGGGTGATTCTAGACTTTGATTAATAATATTTTATTCATGCACCGAGTTCTAGAACACCCCAATATTTTGTTATAAATAGGATGGTTTTCCCCATTCATTAGTCACCTCCATTGCATTAGATCACACTAGATCTACTCTTGGTCACCATTTCCATTTGTTTGCATTTTGAACTCCCATTGAGTTCCATGTTTGTTAGGGTTTTCCACATTAACCAAAGAGAGGAATTTTAGTTCTGAAACACTGAGGACTTCCAAGAACCCATCCCACTAAGGAGAACTGGAAAACACCTTTCTTTTTTTCTTCTCAGGTGCCCCATTCTTTAATATAATATAAGATTCTTTTTATACATTGTTCTTGTCTTGTCCAATGGATGCATGGAGCCATTTTATATCTTATCTGCTTAATATATTTTATGCTTAGATCTTATTTTATGCAATAAACTTAAAGATATTTTGCAGCCATACTTGATGTTAGGGCTACTTGATATGCATAGCTAAAGTGATCTTTTACGACGAAAGAATCATACTAACAATTGGTGACTCCACAAGAGTTTTCTTTTGCGACCACTGTCGTTTTCTATCTTCCTGCATATCCAGTTGTTTCAGACCCTAGGGTTTCTCTTCCATTTTTTATTTTTCCTATTTTTTTCATTTCTATGCTAGTTTTCCTCTCCAAAACCCTCAAACATTAAAAATTCTAACTTTTGTGTGTTTCTGGCCTTTTTGCGCAGGTGACCGACATCAGTCGCTGCTGAGACGACAAAATTTTCTGAAATCTGCCGCCGCCAGACCCGGATCTGCAGGTCGCACTTATCAGCCCAAAAAGTGCAACCTGGCCTTGAGGCCGCACTTTTCTGCCCTAAATCTGTGACCTGGCCTGAAAACAGGCCCAAACTTGCGACCTGCAATTTTTTCTGCAATCTGCCAGCACTTTTTCTGGGTTTCACTGAAGCTTCTGTCAGGGTTTTCGAGCCTCTGTCTCCACCTGTTCAAACCTGTTGCTGATCTATTTCACTCACCTAAGTGGGACTCTTGCCCCTTAGGGCTTCAGTTCCCTCCACTTTTTGTGGGAGAGTTTGTTGCTGTTTTCAGATGTCTGAATTTCCAGAAGTTTCAGCCTTATTTCAGATCTGATACCTCCTGTTCATATCCTCATAGGTCAGCTTTTCTTCCCTTTCTATACACTGCCTTTCGCTTTGTTTGGGTTCATCTCTAGGGTCACCCCTTTGACACCCTCTTTTTAGCTGATCTCCTATTTTCTAGCAGCAACCTTGCCCCTGCCTCTTTGCTGCTTTCTGCACCACTTTCCAGTAGATTTCTCCATTCGATCCCAGTCCCTCTGAACCTTAGATCTATTGGTCTATTGTTAGCGTGCTTTGCCCCTTCTAGACTAGTTTTGAGAGACCCACCTTCTTGGGTTCAATTGCTGCCTTTTTAGTTGCTAATTTTCTATTCTTTCAGTCTTATTTACTATAGATTTCTTTTCCATTTCGCAGCACACTTTTTCTTTTACGCTCAAAACGTATGGGTTTAATCAATTAAAATTAACGCACACCACACACTGACCCTAAGTGAAGAAGAGCCTGGTTAACACTGCCTGGAAAAGACTCTAAAATTAATCGACACTGCACCTTCTTGCCCTTGTCACGTCTTGCTTTTGCACCTTGCTGCCCTTGTTGGTCCTTCTTCTTCCCGTTATCACTGCGCCTCCAAGGCATTTATCCTGGTGACTTCTTGGCCTTCACCCTCAGTTTCCGGTTGGTCGAATTCATCCTTCCTGTCGTCATTGAGTAAGTCCTCCCCCGAGTTCGCACTCCGACTCTTCCTCTGATTGTTCGGGTTCTCCCCATCCTTTTGGTTCTCCCCCCTTTACCTCCACCATGTCTAGTTCTGGACCTAGCCCTAACCCCAGTTCTACTGCTGGGTCCGCTTCCAGTGGAACCCCTATGGGACCTACCTCGACTGCCCCATTCCTTCCGTATATGGCCGGCCTCAGTCTCCCCGACTTCATTCAGCTTATCAATGATCCTATCTGCCACGATTTCAGTTGGCCTGCTATGCCAACCAAGTTCCCCTCCGACATTCCCAAGTTTGAAGGCCTTGCTAGTGAAGATCCCTCCAATCATATCCGATCTTTCCACATGTGGTGCTCCTCTAATTCCATCACCGATGACTCCATTCATCTTCGTTTATTCCAACGCACCCTTACTGGTGAAGCGTCCAAATGGTATGTTGATCAAGTCACCTCTTCCCATACCACTTTTGCAACCATTGCCCAAGCCTTTTTGTCTTATTTCCAGCTCCCTCTACGATACGACACTCGCACTGAACTATTGACCTCGTTTCATCAATCTTCTTCAATGCGTCTCTCCGCTCATGTCCAGGAGTGGCGACGACGACGAAGCTTATGCCGTGCTCCCACCTTTGAAGATCGAGTTTACATGGATTGGTTCCTTCGCTCTCTCTTACCTCCCATTGGCAAAGATGTCACCTCCCATTTCCCCCAAACCGAAGAAGCTGCCCTTCAAATCACCTTAAAATATGACCTTATCTATGCCCAATCTGGTTATGTTTATACTGTCCTTCCTGATCTCCCCAAGCCCGGGGGCACTAACACCTCCGGGACCTCTCACTCTGCTGACGGTATCATTGGAGCCATGTCTCATACCTCTGCTCAACCTCTTACACCCTATGGTTTTCCTCCCGGTAGGGCCAGCACCTCCAGCCCCTTCCCCCCCCCCGGTAACATGTATCCAGGATTTGGCATGGCTCCCCCTTTTACCCACTTTCCTGCTTACCTCAATGTTGCCCATTATCACCCTTACCCTTATCCGTAGCATGGTGTCCCAACTCCTCTAGCATTTGGACCTCTCGCTCCCTTGCCTCCTCCTCCCCCACAACCGCACTTACTTCCCCCTCCAGGGCACGTATTTGTGCAGCCAGGTGCCACTCCTCCTCTTCCTTCACAACGAAAGAGGAAAGGCACTCCCTCCGCTTTCGGTAATCGTCGATCCAATCCTTCCTGTCTTGATTCTAACACTGCTGACCAGCCTCGAAGCTCTCAGCCCAAGCAAGACAGGCCACTTCGCACCAATAAGCCCTGTTCATGTTGCGGTGTTTACGGTCATTACACTCATGATTGTCCCCGGTTATTACAAATGCGGCACATGTGGGAGTCTCAGGCTACTGTGCAGGGACAACACTCTTCTCCTTCTATCCCTTCCCATACGGCTACCTCTCAACCCGCTATGTTTCCCGATCCTTTCCCTCAACAAGGACTCATGGCCACCCAGTCACCTCATGGCCCGGAACCCACTCAACCTTCTCCTTCTGGTTCCTCTGATTACCAGATCCTCATGATGGCCTCAGACCAAACTCTCACTGCCAATCCTTCCCTTCAAACTCGGTCTCCCATTCCTTCTACCCCCAAGTTCCCATCCTCGGGCCCTACTAAGCCTCTATCGACACCCAATGGTCCCTTGCCAATTCCTCCACCCAACGCCAAGATTCATACCCAAATTTCTCAGGGCTCATTACACCGAAATGCTACCTCTGATCAGATTTCCCTGGATGCTGTCGACCCTACCGATGACCAGTTAATTGTTTTTGATCCCCATCAACTTGACCATCCCCCTCTTCCTGCATCTGTTGCTTTCCAAATCTTGGTCCAAATCCAAAATGCCACGATTGCTTGATGCGTCATTGATGAGGGGGCATCTACCTGTGTCATGTCCGCTTCGGTTTGGCAACAACTCGGATCTCTTGTGTTGGGCCCTTCGACAATCACCCTTCGTGCGTGAGATGGCCATGCTTCCCAGCCCGTCGGCCTCTTCCGCCACTGTCCTATTACTCTTGTAGCCAAAACTGTGTGTGTCGACATTGAAGTGATCGATGCCCCTCTCAACTACAACATCCTCTTGGGGCGTAGTTATACCTATGCCATGTCTTCCATCCCATCCGCAGTTTACCGCAAGATGTTCTTCGCACATAACGACAAAATCGTCACCATCGACCAGTTATCGTATCGTACCCCTACATCTCAGATTTCCCCTGAGCCCTGTATTTCCACTGCCACTACGTATTGGCCCAGTGTCTCTCCCGGCCTCTTTAAAGACTCCTCCTTTCTCGACACCTTTCTTGACCCACCTACCCTCTCTGACCCTAGCCTGGCAAGCGTTTGCATGATGCAATCATCTTGGGATGACCTTACCCAACCCACTTTGGCTAGTCAGCAACCTCAACTTTCCCCAACTGCTTTGGCTCCTAGCCCTTCGCCCCCGCTAGCTAGTCTTTTTCCTTCAGAATCTCCCCTCCCTACTGGATCAATTCCACCCGATTTCAATCCCCTCGGCCCCGTCCCTCCTGGCCACTTTCCTGCTGGTCAGATTCCTTTCCTCGCTCCCCCTCTTGGAGCTTCTTCCGTCCCTATCTTGGCTACCCTCTCCCTACCCAACTTGACCCTGGGTATACCCATCTGGTATCTAAGCCCCCTTGCCTCTACCCTGCCTGGTCAACCCAAGCCGTATCTTGCTTTGACTCTGGTTCAACCAATACCCATGACCTCTTCCGCTGCTCCAACACCTCAGTCTCCTCACCCAACACCTCCTCCTGTTACAACCATGTCTGGTAACAATAGAAAATCTCGTAGGGGGGCACCGAAGGACACGGTAGCGTTGAAAACTTCCACCCCTCCTCGCCTTCCAAAACATCCCATCCAGTGCGCCTTGTGCGACGTTGTTGGCCATGCCACCCATACCTGTCCTGAATTACCACACCTCAAAACCGTGGTCAATGAAACATTTCTAGAATCTGATATTCCCACGGTCCAGGTCACCCTCCCTAGTTCCCTTCCCAAACTTAAAAACTTGCGCACCAATCACCCTTTTTCTTTATGCAACTTCCATGGGCATTATACCCACCTTTGCCCCCGTCTTGACGAGTATCGTGCTTCTTTGGCCGCTTACCACCAATTCGAAGCCGCGCTTGCCCATCCTCCTTTTTTAACCCCCGACCATGCGTCCACCCCCATTACCATTTCTCATCCTGATACTGACATTACCAAACCTTCCGTCACTATTTCCTACCTTGCCTCATCACCGCGTTCACCGGCATCCAACCCCTTAGCCCCGTCCCCCACTGTTTCGCCTACCCACTCATCTATTGACCCCACTATCACTTCTCATATCGACACAAACATAAGCCTTTCCCCTCAACATCAGATATCTCATATTTCTACCCCTTCGGGTCATCCTATGTCATCCACTATTCCCCTCTTCCAGTTCGATGAAGACATCATGGAAGCCATGACCAAACCTGACTTTCCATGGGACGATATGCACCATCGTGCATACTTCCTACCACATCAATCACATGACCAATATGCTCTCGAATCCAAAGACTTCATTCCCAATAAAGTTGATTGGTTCAAAAACCCCATCCTTGCCCCTGACACTTTCGAAGAAGGCAATATGGCTAACATCTCCCCTACCATCAAAATAGACATTTCTGTCAAACCAGGCATCGAAGAACACATCACCATGGGCACCCACTACACTTCAGAAGAAATTGAAGCCTACACCAAGCTCTTCAAAGAATTCCGTGATGTTTTCGCCTGGTCCTACTCAGAAATGCCAGGACTCGATCCAGCCATTGTCGAACACCACATCGACACATGGCCTGACGCCATTCCGGTCTGTCAAAAGTTAAGACCCATTCATCCATCTAGACGTGAAGCCATCAAAGCTGAAATCGATAAGCTCTGGCAGGCTAGTTTTATTCACCCCATTGAATACACCACTTGGGTGTCCAACCCAGTTCCTGTTCTCAAAAAACAAGGCACCATTTTTGTTCGCACTAACTTTCGCGATCTGAACAAAGCTTGTCCCAAAGACAACTTCCCCACACTATTTATTGACCAAATCATTGATGAGTGTGCGGGGCATGAGGTCTTATCCTTTATGGATGGATTCTCAGGATACAACCAAATCGTTATCCGTCGTGCTGATCAACTTAAAACCGCGTTCATTAGTCCGTGGGGCACTTTTTCATACCGAGTCATGCCATTTGGTCTTAAAAATGCTGGTGCCACTTTTCAACGAGCCATGTCTTATTGTTTCCATGACTTAGCTCATATTATCCTCGCCTATTTAGACGACCTTACTGCGCGTTCTAAACATCGGGCACAAAACCTCCATGATCTGCATACAATTTTCCTCCACTGTCGCAAGTATAACATCCATCTTAACCCTTTGAAATGTGTCTTCTGTGTTCCCACCGGTCGTCTCCTCGGATTCATCGTATCTAAAGACGGGATAACTCTTGACCCTTTGAAATTTCAAGACATTCTTGAATTGCCTATCCCTCGAACCTTACGACAACTCCAAAGCCTCCAAGGCAAAGCTAATTTTCTTCGCCGATTCGTTCCAGACTATGCGACCACCGCGCATGGTTTCCTTCGACTTCTTCGCTCCCACACTTCTTTTTTCTGGGATACCTATGCTCAACAATATTTTGATGCCCTCAAACATGCTCTCACCTCTGCCCCCTTGATCCATCATCCTAACTTTGACTGAGATTTCATCCTTTACATCTCCGCTTCCACCCATTCGGTTGCTGCTGTCCTTATTCAAGAAGATGATAACGGCCTCGAGCATGTGATCTATTATGTCAGTAAAAACCTTGCTGGCCCACCTGTGTCCTACTCACACGAAGAAAAGTTAGCACTAGCTATTGTGTTCTCGGTCCAAAAACTGCGTCATTATATCCTCCTGCGTTCCACCAAGGTTGTGACTGATTCCAACCCCATGGCTTTCCTGTTGAGTCGACGCATGCTCAGTGGGAAGTACACTCGTTGGGTCGTTATTCTCCAAGAATTTGACCTTGAATTTGTCACCCCAAAAAGTAAGAAAGGTTTAGCCCTCGCTGAACTCATTTCAGATTTGCCTACCGGGACGCAAGACACTCCAATTAATGATGCTCTTCCCGATGAACATTTATTTTCCATCACCAATGATTATCCTTGGTACGGTGATATCCTTAATTACCTGCGAACCCAAAAGTTCGCCCTTCATCTTGATCACGCTGCCCGATGACACATCCGACACCAAGCCTCTCGCTACCTCCTAATCGGCGAGGACCTTTATCATTGTGGAGTAGATACTGTCCTTTGTCGTTGCCTCACACACGCTGAAGTTGAACAAGTCCTCAACGCTTGCCATAGCGGTGCTTGTGGGGTCCACCTTTCCGGCCTTTCCACCACCTAAAAAATCATGCACGCTGGGTATTTTTGGCCTTCTCTCTTCAGTGATTGCATTGAAGCAGTCAAACACTATTCCAATTGCCAACATTTCGCCCTCAAGGCGCGAGCTCCTCCCGCTCCCCTCCATCCTGTCATCACAACTGGCCCTTTTTGCAAATGGGCCATTGAATTTATGGAATGTCGGCCTCCCTCCACCGGTAACCACAAATACATCATCGTGGCAGTTGACTATTTCACCAAATGGGCTGAAGCTATGCCAACATTCAACAACACGGCAGCCACTGCAGCCCTCTTTTTCTTTAACCATGTCATCACTCGATTCGGAGTTCCAAAACAGTTAGTCTCTGACCATGGCCGACATTTCGAAGATGAGATCTGGCATGAGCTATCCTCACTCTTGGGTTTTGAGCACCAATATTCATCTTCCTATTACCCCCAAGGTAATGGCCAAGTTGAAGCGGTCAACAAAATTCTTAAGACCATGCTTCAAAGAACGATGAATAAGCACAAAAACAATTGGCACCTTATGCTCTTCCCTGCTTTGTGGGCTTATCAGAATTCGGTTAAAACTGCCACTAGTTTCACTCCTTTCCACCTTGTCTTCGGTGAGGAGGCAGTCCTACCAATCGAGTGTGAAATCCCTTCCCTTCACCTGGCCGTTGAACTCCTCCCTGATACCCAACCTCTAGAACAACGGCTTATCTTTCTTGAGCGTGCCTCTGAAGACCATCGTGTTGCATTGCAAACTCTTGAAGTGGCCAAAAAGCGCACCAAAGCTCAGTATGACAGAAAAGTACACCCTCGCCAATTTCACGAAGGTGACCTTGTTCTAGTTTATGACCAGGCCCATGATACCCTTGGTCATGGGAAGTTCGACTCACTATGGCTCGGTCCTTACATTATTAGTAAAGACCTTGGGAAGGGGGCCTATATTTTAGAGGACTTTGAAGGCCACCCCCTTCCTAATCCTCGCAATGCACTCTATCTCAAGAAATATTACCCCTAGCATTTCCCGCTCGAAATGCACGTTTTATTTTCTTGTAGATAGCCAGCATATATTTGTTTTCACATTTCGCTACTTCACCAGGATAGTCATTCGATCCACCATCAATGTGCCCATATTTTTGAAAATGCAACAAGATGATGGAGCTTAGTGAAATGAAGTCGCCTTGACTAAGTGGGCCCGCAGGCTATTTTTGGCGCAAAGTCTATTTTTAGACTATGTCTATTTTTAGACATATGGATCATGGTCTATGAGTTGTAGGATTCTATTTATGGATGATTGGTCGAGTTGGTAAAAATATAAGGACCTCTATTTTTAGACATTGGGCGGTTTCTATTTTTAGACTGCCGGGCTAAAAATAGAACAGTCAAATATTATTAACCCTTAATAATATTTAGACTATAAACATTATCTTATCCTCTTGGAGCACTTCAGTTTGATGCTTGGATGTGGCACATGCAGCTGACAGAAAGAAATACGCTTTTCCTAAGGGTTAGTTGAGCTATTGCATGGTTGACTTCAGTTAGAACTCATGTGGCAGAGTTTGGTGGAGTTGATGAGACAGTTGGTGGAGTTGTGTTCGGTTTAACTTAGTTGAACTAGTTGTATTTAGTCTAACTGAAAAATAAAATAGTGATGAGTGGTGTGAATTAATTATTAATTAATTCACTAATTATTAACTCATAAATCAACTAAATAACACATCAGTTAACTGCAATGCATGGACAGTTCATTGGAGACCAGTGTTAGAGGTGGGTGAAAGGGTGTGATTGACTATCAGTTGTGACCATGATTGTGCATGAGATTTGCACACCAATTGATGGAGATTGCCAATGAGGATTGCACAGTTGGAGCTAGTGGGATTCGAACTTGGATCTCATTCATTACTCACTTGGATTGCGCAGTAGAGGCAGGCAGACTTGTGGAGGAGATTTGAACCCCTGACTTGTTCAAATCTCATATAGTTTGTGTGTAACTTTTTGGAGATAGTACTAAGTACTTGTGAGGAGTATTGTGCTATTTATTGTTACATGTTCTCTATCATTATAATATATAGATAGTTGGGGGTTTTCAGCTATTGCTTTCCCCATTACATCCTGTGTTGATATGTGTGCTTGATTATGTTTTAATGAGCGCATGCGACTGCTTTCTATTTCCGCATATTGATGATCAATTGTAGAAGAGGTTATGTATTATGCATGAAGCCTAAATAGTGTGTAATCAGGATAATATCGGTGAATAACTCAGCAAAATTATTCAAATTTCTACATGGTATCAGAGCAGAATTGATCATCGGATCTATTACAGTGTTACAATTATTTTCGGTAGATAGAGTCGGTAACGGGCCAGGTAGCCTCTGGATCCATCCTTTCTTTGAAAGGTGATATATCCAGAAAATTCCCTTACAGTCGATCTCTGTGCTAGAAATAATTTGTTCTCACAGATCCAGAAGCAGCTGAGTTTTGAGCTTGGAATTCGAATTTGCAGCAGAATTTGGAATTCGAATTTGCAGTAGTTTTCTTGGTGGCAAAGTTAAAATGTCTTTCAACGGATTGCGACTGGAATATGCCCTTGAGGGAAGTTCAAATTATGTTGCATGGAAGGATCGGATGGAGGTGGTATTAGATGATAACGAGCTAAAGGAGTTCATGGAAGCTGAGATCCCAAAGCCTACTGATGCTGCTCAAGTTGAGGCTTGGAAAAATTAGATGGCGAAATGTCGAAGGATTTTGTTGGAGGGCGTGAAGGATCACATTGTATCCAGAATGCATGGAAAATATTCTCCATACTTGATGTGGAAAGCGTTGAAAGATTTATTCCAGAGCAAGAGCGACCAGAGGAAGTTGGCGCTCAAGGATAAACTCAGACACATAAAGATGGAGAAAGGCGACAATATGCCCAAGTACCTCACGAAGTTCATCCAATGCAGGGATGAGCTGGGAAGTGTGGGGGTGACTATCGATGATGAGGAACTGGTGAGCTTGGCTCTCCTTGGTCTTCTGAAGAGTTGGCATGCCTATCAGGATTCTGTCAATGGTCGGGAGAAATTGCCAGGATGGGAGCGACTTTGGTCGGATCTTGTGCAAGAGGAGATAAGGCGAAATACCAGAGACAAATCTATCAAAGGAATCTGATGAAGAAAATTGCGCTTTGGCTGCCAAAGAAAAGAAGGGGAAGAGAAAGAAATCTTCTCATTCTAGTGCGAAAGGCAAGAAGCAGGACATGTTCAAGGTGAAGTGTTTTCACTGTCACCAACACGGACATTATGCCACAAATTGTCCGTAGAAGAAGAAAAATAAGCAAGCTACTGGATCTGCAGCGAGAGAGGCCTTAGCCTCGCAGTTTGAGCTGTATTTTTTGCTAATCGTATGCTTGGTCTCAAGTGTGATGGGATCAATATGGTTCTTGGATAGTGGTGCGTCTTTTCACATGGTATTTGGTAGGGAGTGTTTGGTCTAAGGATGAGAAGATCTTGGACGCACATCGAGATGGGCGATGATGGTAGATACGGTGCGATGAGTGCAATTTCTGTTTCCCTCTGGAAGGGATTGGTAAACCTTCATAATGAAGGTGATGCATGTTCCGAGTTGAGAAGAAAATATGATCTCTGTTGTGATGTTGGAAGACAAGGGGTATGATGTTTTCTTCAACGAGGGAAAAGAAACTTTCTGCCCAGAGTAGACAATTGGAGAGACCCGGAGGGCGGGGTTCGGTCAAGAACCTTTATTTCTGTTGCAAGTAGATACATTTAACGACAGCACGCTAGGCGGGAGGGTATTGGCTAGCAGGATGATGATGGCTGTATTTTAAAAGTTGGGCCCTTCCTGTCGACTTTGAAGATACGCAGCCAGATTTCTCGACTCCCCTGAGGCAAAGTTGCCACGATTCGTTCCGTTACAAGGGTGTACCTTGGGAAAATTTGTGAAAGCCACCTTTCACAAGAAGGATAGTCACGCCACGACGATCCTTGAGAGAATTCACACAGACGTGTGTGGACCTTTCTCAGTAGCTTCGACAACGAAGCACAAGTACTATGTGATCTTTGTTGATGATTTTTCTCGGAAGTGCTGGATCTTCTTCATGCAGAAGAAGAGCAAGACATACTCAAAGTTCTGTGAGTTCAAGGCGTTGGTTGAGAAGGAATCGGGGAAGCATGTGAAGGCTCTTAGGAGTGACAATGGTGGTGAATTCATCTTTGTTGAATTCAAGGACTTTTTTAGCGCATAAGGGATTCAGAGAGAGCTCATTGCACCTCATAACCCACAACAGAATGGGGTTGCTGAGCGGAAGAATAGAACGATCGTGGGTGCTGGACGGGCGATGTTGCATGATTAGGGCCTACCCCTTCACTTGTGGGCGGAGGCATGCAATACTGCATTATATGTGCAGAACCTTTGTCCTCACAAGATACCTGGCATGAGTACACCGGAGGAGGCGTTTTCTGGTAAGAGACCTGATATTTCCCATTTGAGGATTTTTGGTTCACCTGTCTACTTGCATGTGATGAAGGATGCCAGGAAGAAGCTGGATCTGACCGTAGAGGTTGGAATATTTTTGGGGTACACTGATACACCTCACAACTATCGTGTGTATTTTCCAGACAGTCGCAAGACTGTTGTGCGACGGGATATCAAATTTCAGGAGGAGAAAGCCATGCAGTGTTCGCTTGAGAGGGAGCCACACTTGCATGCAGATGAGAAACTATTAGTTCCTAAGGAGGAGCTTCCGGATGTGGATCAGCAACAAGAGGAAGTTCATGGATTGGAAGAGACCACTCATGCAGCGCCAACCATCAGAGGGCGCAAGCGCACTACAGAAGCTGAGCGACTGGCTCAAGATGCAGAGAAGATTGTAGGACCACCTACAGCACAGTGTAGAAAGAGACAGTCATTGGATCGGTACACTGGATACATGGCTCTTGTGAGAAAATGTGTCGTGACAGAGCCATCCTCTTTCGAGGAAGCTGTGGATGACCCCGCATGGGTAGATGCCATGGTGGAAGAGTATGATTCGATTGTCAGAAACAGTGCATGGGTGATCCAGATTTATGTAGGAACGCAACAGAATAAACATATAACCATAAATACAGAGATGCAGCGGAATTAACACTTCATTTCATTAATATCAAAGAACTGAAATTTGCTTACAGACAGAATGGAAATAAAACTAGCTAGGGCACTGGTAGCTATCTCTGAGAAGAGATGTGGCAGCGGCCTGAGCCTCTGGTAAAATTACAATGAGGCTGGGGCCTATTGTGTGCAAAGAAACAATGGAAACCCTAACTTATCCAAAAACCCCTAGGAGATGACGCCAAAACACTAGGCCCAGTTTAGGTAAATTGGTGTTTCAACTCTCGGGGTCGTAACTGGCATACTATCTCCATTTGGCGATACATCATTAGATTTCTCTGTCAGGGACTACAGGCGTAAGGACGAATTGGATGATCAATTCGTTGACTAAAATATTCTTAAAACATTGGGCGGGCCTCAAAATGGCTCGGAAGTGGGACAGAAAAGCACTCATCGTAAGTTATAAAAACGAAAAGGCGAAAGAGACAATGGTGGGGGCCCAAGTGGAATAGGCGGGTGGCCACCAATATCCACCTGGATCAATGGGAGATTGTCCCAAGACCGGAGGGGAAATCAGTGGTGGGTTCGCGATGGATCTAAAAAGTGAAGTAGGCGGCTGACGGGAGTGTGGAGAAGTACAAGGCAAGATTTGTTGCCCGTGGCTTCTCACAGATCGAGGGGATCGATTATGAGGAGAATTTTGCACCTGTCGCAAGGTACTCTTCCATACGGACGATCTTGGCTCTCTCAGCGCAGATGGGATGGCACATCCATCAGATGGATGTGAAGACTGCATTCCTCAACGGAGTCATTGAGGAGGAGGTGTACATAGAGCAGCTCGAAGGTTTCGAGATCTTCAGCAGTGAGTCGCAGTGTGCAGAATCAAGAGAGCACTGTACGGGTTGAAACAAGCACCTCGTGCTTGATACACACATATAGACAGTTATTTCACCGGACTTGGATTCTCCAAGAGTGAGGCGGATCCTAACCTGTACCAGATTGTGGTGGAGGGGAAGTTGCTGATCATTGTATTGTATGTAGATGATCTGATTTTGACGGGTGATGAGCTGTTGATACTTTCATGCAAGGAGGATCTTGCTAGAGAGTTTGAGATGAAGGACTTGGGCCTCCTTCATTATTTCCTGGGATTGGAAATTTGGCAGCGCAGTGATGGACTATTTATTTCTCAGGGTAAGTATGCCCGGGAAATACTGGAGAAGTTCAACATGCATGGCTGCAAGCCTGTTGATACTCCTCTTCCTGGAGGTTGGAGGAAGGAGGATGCTACTTCGACGGAAGTAGTGGATGCCACTGTTTATCGACAGTTGGTGGGGTCGCTTATGTATCTGGTCAATACACGACCCGATATATGCTATGCTGTTAACCAGCTTTCACAAGCTATGGTTAAGCCAACCAAGCTCTTCTGGAAGGAAGGCAAGCATGTATTGCGTTATCTTGGCTTTGTGGGTGCTTGTTGATTGAGAGGATGAGACAGCTTGCTTAATGGGATGAGTCGACGAAACCAGACGAAAAACACATGGAGGGATCTTTGATGCTACATTTCGACAACATTTCTTGTTCTTGGGAAGCGAATGCTCAAGTAGCACTCGGTTCGGCGGAAATTTGAGTATATGTGGCGTAAACTTGTTGCATGTGAATATATGGTTGAAGATACCACGGTGGGTTGTTAGGGTCACCAGAACTCTTGTGATTTGTGGTAACAGAGTTGCATTAAAATCTTGGCTAATCCCGGTATTCAGCGATGAATCCAAACACATTCGTATAGGGTACCATCATATCGGAGATTGTGTCGGCGGAGGATCATGTTACTTTCATATATTCCATGAAAGTTGGGGATGCGGCCATCCCAATGACGCCAGAACCATTCAGGGTAACCACGGAAGGCAGGATAGGGGTTGCAGATAATCCATATCTTGTTGAGAGGGAGTGTTGAAAATGCAACAAGATGATGGAGCTTAGTGAAATGAAGTCGCATTCACTAAGTGGGCCCGCAGGCTATTTTTGGCGCAAAGTCTATTTTTAGACTATGTCTATTTTTAGACATATGGATCATGGTCTATGAGTTGCAGGATGCTATTTATGGATGATTGGTCGAGTTGGTAAAAATAGAAGGACCTCTATTTTTAGACATTGGGCGGTTTCTATTTTTAGACTGCCGGGCTAAAAATAGAACAGTCAAATATTATTAACCCTTAATAATATTTAGACTATAAACATTATCTTATCCTCTTGGAGCACTTCAGTTTGATGCTTGGATGTGGCACATGTAGCTGACAGAAGGAAATACACTTTTCCTAAGGGTTAGTTGAGCTATTGCATGGTTGACTTCAGTTAGAACTCATGTGGCAGAGTTTGGTGGAGTTGATGAGACAGTTGGTGGAGTTGTGTTCTGTTTAACTCAGTTGAACTAGTTGTATTTAGTCTAACTGAAAAATACACTAGTGATGAGTGGTGTGAATTAATTATTAATTAATTCACTAATTATTAACTCATAAATCAACTAAAGAACACATCAGTTAACTACAATGCATGGACAGTTCAGTGGAGACCAGTGTTAGAGGTGGGTGAAAGGGTGAGTGTGACTATCAGTTGTGACCATGATTGTGCATGAGATTTGCACACCAATTGATGGAGATTGCCAATGAGGATTGCGCAGTTGGAGCTAATGGGATTCGAACTTGGATCTCACTCATTACTCACTTGGATTGCGTAGTAGAGGCAGGCAGACTTGTGGAGGAGATTTGAACCCCTGACTTGTTCAAATCTCATATAGTTTGTGTGTAACTTTTTGGAGATAGTACTGAGTACTTGTGAGGAGTATTGTGCTATGTATTGTTACATGTTCTCTATCATTATAATATACAGATAGTTGGGGGTTTTCAGCTATTTCTTTCCCCATTACATCTTGTGTTGATATGTGTGCTTGATTATGTTTTAATGAGCGCATGCGACTGCTTTCTATTTCCGCATATTGATGATCAATTGTAGAAGAGGTTATGTATTATGCATGAAGCTTAAATAGTGTGTAATCAGGATAATCTCGGTGAATAACTCAGAAAATTATTAAAATTTCTACACATATTTCCTACAATGCATTGTTGCTGTTGCTATTAAAACTCTAACATTATTTCTCATACAACATTTTTTGCAAGGGCAATAAACTCTACCATCACCCGTTTCACCCTTTTGAATTTTTTTTCCACCTCTATTGTTTTCTTCCATTGATGCAAATTATCCTATAAAGAAAATAATAAATCACTCTCAATGGTGTAGAAAACCCAAGACTTGTTGAACTCAATGGGAGCTCAATATATAAGCAAAAAGAAAATAAAAGTGGGCTTTTTACAAATTGTGAGCTTTTTACAAAATTGTGGGCTTTTTACAAAATTATGGGCTTTTTACAAATTGTTTATATTTTTAATAAAATGTGGGCTTTTTTATTCTTAATGCATTTTTTGTAGAATACTAAACAAATTTTTCCAAAATTTGAGATGCAAACTGTAGTCTCTACTATGTTTGGAAAATTGGAGGTTTATAAAAGATAAACTGCGAACAAAATTGTACCACTATAATAAGAAGCTGTCAGAAGCATTCCTTCTGCTTCACAAACGTGGAACTACCTTAAGAATTCTTATGGTTGATATAAATATTAGAGCATGGTAGTTAAATGTAGTAGTTATGCTAAAATACTGAATAATAGCTTGAGAGTGCTCTTCAGATACTGTACGAATGCACCAAATTAAATTTGTACCATTACTAAAGATAAATGGCCAAAAATAGTCAATTTTGATATTGTGAATTTATTTCTTTCTCGGTAGCAAACTGGGGATAGGATGGAAAATATGAGAGAACTAAGTTCCAAGGACTAAAAAAACAAGGCCAACATAGTTCTGCCTTGAATCAGAGACAAAACAAAGCTGCCCAAAAAAGTGTTTGAGAGCACCCATTGAAGCTCCTATATATAGCAGAGTCAACATTTTCCTATTGAACAAGTTTTTATAGTCAAAGCCACAGCAAGATCAGATAGCCACAATCCTAAATGAGAACCAGAGCCAAAGATAAGACAGATCCATGTTTAGCAGAACAAGACAACCATAGCAAAGGATCTAACCACAGATTCCGATCATGAGAGATAGCAAGATTCTTTCTTCCACTGTGGAAATGTAGAAACTATACAAGGGCTTTGCTTCCAGCGGATTTCATTGTGATAGTAATTGCTATGGTGTTGTAAGTGCTCATTAGTAGAATCTTAAAGCCATTCTGGAATTATTTTAACTTGGAGAGGGTTTTCTCTGGTTATAAATCCTCATGTTCAAATTCCATTGTGGATTGGTTGTGTTTGATATTATGTTTTTACTGTCCGCAGTTGAATTTTCGCATAGAAAATTATTAGTCTAAAGCGGAGCAATTTTGCGATGTTTCTTTTGCTTCCTATTGTGAAGTATTTCGCTCATAACTCTACTCGTTGTAACAGAGGTCTTGGGCGTAGAACAGGGGACTTGGGTTTTTTGGAATCAAACTTCAGGTTAAGATGCTCATCTGAAGAATGGCACAGTGAGCCTTAGCATGGAGTTGGGAGTACCAATTTGAAGTGCAGGTAGGGCATTATACAATAGACCAGTTAGATTTCTGGACCCCAATACAAAAGTTTCTTCTTCTTTCAAAACGTGTTTCTCATTTTCTGTAACCAATGTGGGTCTTGTTCTTGTTTAAATTGGGGATGGATCAGCATTTGTTATTGCTCCAGATGATCACACTCTGGGTAGCCCTGGAGGCTATTTGGGGGTGATGAGTCCAATAGGTCTCAATGAACTGTTGCCCTCGCCGGGGAATACTATTGCAATGGAATTTGATACTATTTTGGATGTTGAATTCCACGATCCTAATGGAAACCAGTACCTTCAGCTCCAGTACCTGTTCACAAAAGAGGGTGCCATAGTCATTCATGCGTGCAGAGAGGGTGAATTGCAGGCATTGCAATAGGAGGTGTTGTTGTTGTTGCATTGGCCACTAGATTGTTTGTCTGGTTCTGTTACAAGCGCAAAGTATTGAAAAGGACAGACAAATTTAGTTCAGATATTGTGAAATTGCCTCAGAAATTCACCTACAAAGAGCTCAACAATGCTACGAAAGACTTTTTTTGAATGTGATTGATAATCAATAATTGCAAGCAAGGGTAATCCCCTTGTGAAACCCAAATTTCTGAGCATTTTCTAAAACCTGATGACAGAGTCATTGTAATGAACAAGCACCTAGGTCCATATTACGTCCAAATCTACCAAGCACCAAGATCTATAAAAAAAATCCACAGTATTTGTGGACTAAGAAGAAGAGGCATAAAATGTATTTTGCTTACTTGTTCGAATAGTGGTTGGGGTTTACCACGACAAAAATTTGACAGAGCCCATGTAGCATTTATTATCATTGAAATTCTGGCAGTATCATTCAACTGGAAAAGCACCTGCCTCAGAGCTCCATGACTGAGGGCAAGATCCCTAAATGTTGCAGAGTCTCCAGCAATATTTCCCAAAGCCAAAACAACCTTACACGAACACCAGTTGAACTCAAAGTTGGGTACTAGTTTTTAAAATAAAATTCCAAAATTACAGACATATAAAAATAGTTTGGAAGAATAATTTTATGCCTCTAAAATAAACGTGCTACCTGTTCTTAAACATTATCATTCCCAGAGGTAAAAAGTTCTACAAATATAGGCAGTGCCCCGTAATCAATCACAACCTTTGTATTCTTAGAGGTTCCAAAAAAACCCAAATAGGGTCAACCCTACTATAGGAGGAAGGGCCTGCAGTAAGAACTTACCATTTTGCAAGAGCCGAGGGCGAATGCTGAGGGTGAATGTTGTTTTGCAAGAGCTGAGGGCGAATGTGCGCGTGATATCAGACATTAATGTAGTTTAAAAAAAAAACATTTTTATGTAGCACACATTTGATTTTTGCATTTCAAATAATTTTTATTTACATTTGATTTTTGCATTTCTAATACAAGTGACAAACAAATTTCTACAAGAGGTTGAAATTTTTACTAGAATAGCCATGAAAGACTAATTAAAATGGCTTAAAATGCAAGTGGAACTTCAAAATAAATGTCATTGAAGGTTCTCCCCACTAAATTTTTGCAAAAGTGCTTACATTATTTAAGTTATCTAGGATATTTTTTTGTATTACACAATCTAAATTAAATAATGAAATAGTTGGGTAGTCTTATTATTTCAAATTAGGACAGAATTTTCAAATGGTGATGAAGTTTCATGTGATGATTAACTGAAAATATTCTCCTTTCCTATCCTTGAAAAACTATACAAGGTTCCCTGCTACCACATGAAACCCTAACTCATGTAGCAGCATAGGACCAGTCCTCCATTTTGCCCGTCATAAGGCATTTTGCACGTATTTGACGACTAGAATTTGTGGATTCCTGTTTTCTGTGACGTGATAGGAAGGATAGAATACATAATTTTGACGTTTGAAATTTTTTCAAAAACTTTCTTACACCCTTTAATTTCCACTTACCAATAATTTTGCAACACTAGTCCTCTTCGCAATTGCAAGGCTGTACTCAAAAAGTAAGGAAAGTTACTTTTTTGGCTCACTCAAAATTAAAAATTTAATAAAGGAATTACCACTTATCATTATTGATATTTTAAAATTAGAATCAATTTATTTTTCCCCTTCCTATTATAGAAAGTTGACAAATCCTTTCTTTTACATAAAACACCAAAGAAATAATAAAGCCCGTTGCCGTGCAAACTTCCAAGGTTGTGATTAGTGAAGCAGTGAAAAAGTACGGCTATAGCACTAAAAAATTAGAATGCCAATCTGCCCCAACATGAAGTAGTGTTAATATAGCTGGTGGCTTGGCTTGATGGTCAAACAGTGAATTACACAAGCACAAAATAAAAGCTTTAGGCGTCTAATTCCTTACACTCGCGCTCTCAAGGCATTCAGACTTAGGCTGAGCTCAAGATTGGCTCCGAGGAAACTAGATTGGCTCATTAACCTGCCATATTTTAATTTCATAAGGTATGTTTGAAGTTTGAAATGCTAGGGTAATTTATTATTGTGAAATCATAGTTCTAAATTATCTCTTATTCTGTGAGCAATGTAATCTATTAATTGTAAGCAGATTCATTAAAAAAATTCAAAATGATTTTAGCATGAATGATGACAATTTATATATTAATTGGTTTTTAAGAGCATTTGTATTATGTAGGAGCACTGGAAAGAAAAATCAAGACTTCATTTTCTGTTTTCCTTATTTTATTGGGTTGAACTGGAGAAAATTGAATATGAATAGTGAGTTAATTGTAAGATCAATGGGCCAAGGCCATACATCAACATTGACCACAGTGGGGATGTATAGGTGACTGCTTATTGTAGTTCTTCTTTATAAATAAAAATTGGTATATAATTGTATTATTTGAAATCTATAACAAATTTAGGCAACAAAATTACAACAAATAGAAAATTATGAAAAAAATTCACTAGGGCACTAATGTGTGGATACCCTATCATTTCTTAGATCCTCATAACTTACCAACACATACTATATTGATATACACATAATATGGCAATTAACTGAAGTATTTCATATGTATCTAGAAGTAAATAAGTTGTATGAAAATTGTTATGACAGATATAAGATGTGTATTATAGTTTATATTTCAATTTTTCTTATGTAGCATGCATGTGCGGTTCATATAGTGACTACAATTACCAAATATATTTCAGTGAAGATGTGAAGATGATATCTCATTAGGTCCTAATTGCTTAAAGCATCATTAATTAGCTTTCCAAATGAATAAAATATGTTAACAAATTAGTAAAAACTAGGAAAACAAATCATGCTTTAAAAAAATATGGCACAATGAGTCACACTCTGAGATTTATTTAATTACTCATCAAGTGTTGCTACAACATATATATGATCACCATTACCATAGAAATGGGACATGTGACCATCATTTTGGTTTCACCAATGACATTCCACATCATGAGCATTGTTTAGGGTTGATTGTGTTGATTTTAAAAAAAAAAAATCATTTATACATTTTATGGAAATTATAGACACAATTTATAATCACATTACAAGATCATGATGTATGGATATTCCTTATCATTTCTTAGATACTCACAACTTACCAACACCTAATAGATTGACATACACATCATATGGAATTTACCCCTAGAATTCCACATGTATCCTAAGACAAATTAGTTGTATGGCAATTGTTATGGTGCATATATGATGTGTATTATAGTTTATCTTATAATTTTGTTGAAGTAGCATACAACAATTTACATAGTGATATGAGAACCACTCTCTAGAGTATACATCGATTTTTTACACATGGATTTTCAGTTTCTTATTAAGATATATCATTGGTGATGATCACATGATTATATAACGAACCATTAAGTTGAACTATGAAATTATTCCTCACAACACACACACACACATATTGATGACTTAATAATTTTTCTCATATAATTTTTTTAATCTATTTTGAAAAAAATAAAATATATATATATATATATATATATATATATATATATATATATATATATATATATATATTTCTAAGAAGAACTAAGAAGATTATACCATATCTTCGTAAAACATATAATAACGAAAAATTAATCTATTAAAATTTCATTTCCAAACATATTCATGAATTAAAATGAAGATTAAAAGAGAGATATTCTATGATTTTACCTAGCACATCACCTCATAATTAAGAATGTAAATGTACAATATTGATGATACATAGGTTAGGAGAAAATTAATCTATTGAAATTTCATTTCCAAACATATTCATGGAGTAAATGAGGATTAAAAAGAGATATTGTAGATTACTTATAACATCACCTCATAAAAGTGTAAATGTACAATATTGATAAAATTTATTTATATATGATAAATAATAAACCTTTATCTCACATGTATCATATAATCTTATAAAAAAACACATTCTATAATATGCAATAAAACTGAAATTACACAATCCACATGGAAATAAGACTTGGTTCAAGCAAAAGAAAACAAAAAATAAACCATAAGTGACACGGATTTTGCAAAGGCATATAAGTGTCGTTTATTGCATATAAGTGTTGTTATATCGACGACGGCCAAAGCGTCGCTATTGTGACGGATGCCTCCAAACGTCGCAATTGCGACACTTAGACATTGTGTCGCAATTGTTACGTTTGGAGGCAGCCGCCGCAATAGCGACGCTTTGGGGCATAGTGTCGGAATTGCGACGTCTTCCTCCAAACATCGCAATTGTGACACTTTGTCTAAGTGTCAGTATTGTGACACTTTTCTCTAAACGTCGGTATAGCGAAGGTTTCGGGCGGGATTGAAAAAATTTGGGGAAATTTCTGACATTTGGTCAAAAGTGTCGAAACCAAGTGTCGGAATTTCCCCCAAATGTACTAGTGACTGGAAAAAATTGTAAATGCATTTTTTCCATGTATTGATGAATTAGCCTGAATGATTATTTTTTGCTTGATTGCTATGATATTTTTCAAAACCATAATCATGTACATCACAGTATTGTTGAATTATCATTATCTGTTTGCCCAGCTATGAGATTTCTCTACTAGCATTGATGTCTATCATCATCATGTGCTACTGTTAAAGGTTTTCATGGGTTGATTTGTGCAGGTGGAGTTCGGTAATTTGGCATTAAATTTGAAAGAAATTTTTTCTTTGGTACTTTTACCCTTGAGAACCAGATGGCATACAAAAATGATTTGGAGACAAGAAACTAGGCTGACAGTAGAGATGTGAAGAAGCATCTTTCAGAAAAAAGTAGTCAGCGTAGCAGATCAAAATCTAGTCGTCCTAGTGGTAAAGGGGTAAAAAGTGGAGATGTTCACTCCTTCCAAGGGAGTTCTCTTGTTGCAATACTTTGTACATATATTGTTGCCTTGGGGCCTATGAAGTTTGGATTCTATGTAAGTTATTTTTCTTATTTCTTAGTTTGCTTCTCAACCTTTGTCTTGAATACCTTTCAGTCTTCAAAACAGGGAAGGGTTGATTAAATTTCTCATGATTATGGCAAAGTAATGTTGTAACAGGTTGAATATTCATCGCCTACTCAAAATGGGATCATTGATGATCTTGATTTAACCTTATCTCAAGTATGTTTTCACTGTTAGATGATTTTTAAGGGCATGTATTTTAGTCGTACTTTTAGGATAAATACATAGATGATCATACATCTCTTAAGAAATTCATGGACCTATTTAATATCTATTTTGGTGCATTTACTCTTTTCCAATGCAATCAAGTCCATAAGTTCTGAAAGCTACCACAAAAAATTTCAATTGTTGCCTACTGGGTTAAAGTGATTAATATTTCCCAACGAGACTACAAAAAGGCCCATTGTGACCTAAAACATGTTGAATTCTATGTCAGTTCTCTTTATTTGGATCCTTATCAAACATGGGAGCCAATGTGGGTGCAATAGTCAGTGGACGGGTTGCTGATTATATTGGACGGAAAGGCGTAAGTGCCCTTAATACTATGTATATCAAGTTCCAACCCTATCATTTCTCAAGAAGACTTGGATTTAGATTAATTACGATTTTTTGTTTTTGATATTATAAATCTTTATTTCAAATAGATATTAGCTTGTTATGGGGGAAATCCATGTAGTCCCCTCATTTATGTGGTCTTAATAGGATTTAATTTTTTTTTCCTACGGATTTCATCCTTTTGATTCAGTTTGGTAGGATTAATCTCTTCTATGTTTGTATGCAGGCATTATTAGTGGCTTCCATCCTAAATATTATTGGGTGGCTTGTCATTTTTTTTGCAAAGGCAAGTTAAACTACCTTAGAGAAGGGTCTTGTCTAGAAATTAAATAGTTTCTGGGTCATTTGGATTCTAAATTGGAAGCCAATTTTTTATTTGATCTTACTATTGTTGCAGGATTCTTTATTTTTATACTGGGGAAGATTGCTCAGAGGGTTTGGAGTTGGGGTCATCTAATTTTCTGTAAGTAAGACCTTTCTCACAAGGTTGGGAAAGGGCTATTTCTCTTTGTTTTCAAACTAAGGAAAGTTAAGTCAGTCATTGGGGTCATTGGAGAAAAATATAAAAAAACTATGAGAAAATATTTTGGGTTTCTTGTACCTGAGGAAAGGACAGATAAAGGGCATTTTTTTCATGTGCCTTCCACTTTGCAAAAACAATATTGTGTCTTGCAACTACAAAAACCCCTCTTTTCATTGCTGTCATGTGCCTTTAAGTTAATAGTGAGAAAGAAAAATCTTTCTTATATAGGTTACAATAAAGTTGAGTCAATCCACTTTATGAATGTTAGATAGACTGAAATACACACTAAAGTGAAATAAGACATCAAACACATAAAATAAACTAAAGTCCATATGACTTTATTAGTGCCTAAATCTAGTACCTAATTGACCATTATTGAATAGCGAACTAATATTTACTTTAATACCCTCCCTTAATGGTCAATCTACTAAGGGCACCAAGCTTATATCAGAATTTTACATATTTTTCAAGACCCAAAACCTTGGTGAGAATGTCTGAAGTTTGATTCTTTATAGGACAATACTACAATTCGATATACCCATCTTCAACAAGCTATGTGATGAAGTGGGAATATACCTCAACATGTTTGGTATGCTCGTGAAAGACCAGATGCTTGGCAAGTTTCATCAAGCCTTGGTTCTCACATCACAGGGGTCTTGGCTATGTTTGTTGCATTTCAATGCATCCTCTTGAGCCAAACTGCCTAGCATGCTTCTTTCTCTACTCCTCGATATTTTTCTTCTGTTGACAAAAGGGCTCTTAGCTTGTGCATGCTGCTTCTTGCTGGTCCATGTGACTGCACCTACGCCAAGGCTAATAAATATCCAGAAGTGGATTTTCTATTATGAAGAGAACCTTCCCAATCTGAATATGTATACCCACATAGGCTAGGGCCTTTGCTTCTGTTGTAGAAAATTCCAAAGTCAAGTGTCCCTTTCACATATCTCCGCACTCACCTTGTTGTTATCTAGTGCTCTATCTTTGGAATTATCATGAATTTGGAAATGAAGCTCATAGAGAAGCTCAAATCAAGTCTAGGGACTCTAAGATATATCAAGTTACCAACTAGTTGCCTGTACATTGACTCATTCACTGCCTTAGAGTCAGTTTTGGTTGAAAGTTTCAAACCCTTTCTCCATAGGTGTAGACGAGACTTTGCAATCTATCATTCTAAACTTGTCCAAAAAACTCCCTGGCATATTTTTTTTGTGAGACAAAAATGTTGTTACCTATTTTCCAAACTTCTACAACCAGATAGTAGTGTGGGAGGCCTAGATATGTCAAGTAAAAAAAAATTCTCATATTGGATTTGATGTGTTATTGAACTTGCTGTTGAGTCTCAAATCTGCATCTTTTCCATACCTTTTTCACTCACCTGAACCTCCCAAGTTGTCAATATCATGTGCAAAAGAGCATCTAACATGGTTTTTAATTATATTTTTGTGTTTGCTATTTGATTTAGATTTTGTTCATTCAGCTGCAGAATCTTGCCACTTTCCGCAGCTGCTGCAACTTTCCGCAGCTATTTTGTGAAACTCTATGCTACGGGTGTCTACAAGGAAAACGAGCCACATGGGCAGGTCAGGAATGACGTGGACATGGTTCGTGTCCTATTGGTTCAAGCAAACTCATCCAAAGAAGCCGCGGTCAAAGGCATCCACATGGAAGTCAACCATGGAGTTTCATGTCGGCCGGACTCTGTTTCGTGTCACATGAAGATTCATACGGCCGTTTCTAAGCCTGCGGAGGATAAATCGACATCTGTACAGCTCTCCAGATTTGAATTCAAGCATCCACCTCTCGTAGATTTACTTTCCAACACGGCCATGCTCCTATATCCGTGGACGTAGTGGTCTACGTGCTCTCCACCAGCATGAACTTTAGGAGACAATTATAGTTCGTTGTTATATATAATGCGTTTGCATACACATATAGAGTTAGTCGATGTTAGTGAATGTTAGTCTCTGTTATCTTTTATTAGTCTGCTCTGTAGTGTGATTACGCTGCACTTGTGCCGTAACATCACCATTCTGTAATGACTGCTTTTTAATATAAGAAGACTCTGTTTTCCAACTTAATTCGTATTTGATGACCATTGCCAAGGCTGGTGTAGAGGGCCCCTGCTCAGCTAAGGTTTTGTGCATTAGTGTATAATTTTAATTTCGTTTCTTTAGAGATCATTGTGTCATAATCCATTCATATGTTCATACATTGCATTTGTTTCATTTCTGTTTATACACTTCCATAATTTCCATTTCATTTCTGTCTTTCATGTTTTATGTTGTTAATCACTGATCAGTGTTCTTGTTTCAGGTTATAGATAGGCAGCCCGGGCATTTTCATAGCTTTTGACTAATGACATGGAACTAACATTGTTCTGCTGCTAATTTGCTTTTCATAGTTTCTGTTTAATTTCAGTATTGCTTTGTTCATTTCAGTTTTGCTTATTTGCTTCAGTAGTTAAATTTAGATATATTAAGCTGCTCATAGCATCTTGATTTATAAATATAATTTGGTGATGGTATGGGGATTGTATTATAAAATGTGTGGTTTAGTATTAGTTTTCTTTCACTTATAATTGAATGTATTAAATTTGCTCATAGCATCTTGATTTGCCTCCAAAGCCACGAACGGGCCCGATGGTGAGGATTGTATTATGAAATGTGTAGTTTTAGTATTAGTTTCTTTTTTACAATTAGATATATTAAGTGCTCATAGCATCTTGGTTACTCAAGAAAGCACGATTTGGAGTGATGGTGAGGATTGTATTGTAATGTGTAGTTTAAATTTAGTTTCCTTCTCTGGGTGGATATGAAAAATCATGGGCATATCTTGATTGCCTCAAAAGCCACCAAATTTGGACTGATGGTGAGGGATTGAATCATGAATGTATGGTTTGATATTAGTTTACTTTCTGCAAGTTAGATATCAGTTACTCAAGTTGTTTATGATTACTTCCGAAAATCATAGCTGGACTAATGATGAAGGATCGGAAGATAAATTGATGTAATCTGATTTAGATTTATTTTGTTGCAATTTTGAATTTCCTTAAGCATAGTTTCTTTTGTGTTTAGTCAGCAGCAAGAATAGTTTAGTTTTCATGCTCAATAGTTCATTATTTTGATTTACTAGACTAGCAGCATTTTTTTCATTTCAGCAGCACATTTTCATTTCCTTTCAAGTCTTGTCATTGTAAATTTCAAATTTCTTTTTAAAATTTCAAGTTGGTAAATCATTATAGGGGATATCATTTCCTTGAACAAACATAACCAAACTTGTTTTCATCTTAGAATTTCCATTTCACCTTAGAAAACAAAAAACGACAAAAAGTTAAGAAATAGGTTATCTTGCACATATAGTGCGCCGCACTTCATCAGCTTACGATTCCCGGATTGACAAATTAAATGCAGCAATTTAGGACACACTAAATTGACCAAACACTTGCATCACTACATATGATAATGATATCATCTACATGTATGAACAGAAAGATGATAACATTACCAACTCTTTTCACATACATGTTGGAATCTGAAGCACTCCACTAGAACCCCTGTTCATCCAAATACCTATCAATCTTGATATACCATGCCCTAGGTGCGTATTTCAAACCATACAGAGCCTTCTTCAGTGTGCAGACTAGATGCTCCTTCCCTAAAACCTGAAAATATTTTGGTTGATACATGTAGACTTCTTCCTACAAATTTCCATTAAGAAAGGCACTTTTCACATCCATATAATGGGCCTTCTAGCCAAATTGTGCTAGCGTGGCTAGAACAAAGTGGATGGTGCTCATATTTGTTGTAGGAGAAAAGGTATCCTCATATTCAATGCCCTATTGCTAAGAACACCCTTATGCAACCAACCATACTTTGTACTTATCAAATGTACCATTTTCCTTGTACTTGATATTGTACATCCATTTGCAGCCAATAGGTTTCTTCCCTAATGGAAGTGATGTGATACCACAAGTTTGTTTTTTCATCAAACTCTCATATTTGAATACCATGGCTCTTTCCCAATTCAGTCTCCCTTGTGCTTCCTCAAACATATTGACTCATATATTTCCTTAATATTGACCATGAGAGAAAAGTTGACTATGTTCTCTGATTTCTCTTTCCACTAAATAATCATTCCTTGACCATTTTTCTTACTGAAACATATCTAATGGTGTTGTTCCATTACTTAGGTATCTTCTTGTGATCTTCCTCATCCAAGTCAGTATTGTCACCATGACCTGGACCACCTATATCTAGATCATAAATTACTAGTCTAGGAGACTCATCATGCTCAAAATTTTCCACCCCCCTTCAAGTGCAGGTACCTGAAGCTTGACACTTGAATCCTCAAACCCTTCCAGCTTCTAAGTAATTCAAAACTTAGGATAATTTTGGAAAGGTCCAACCTCCTCATCAACAAAAACTTCGCTATTGAAGCTTACCCTATAGTGTCAATATCAATCAACCTATAAAACTTATACTGTTGTTGTACCCTATAATCATTAGCTTTTCTCTGTGGATCTAATTTGGTTATCTTCTTAGCTAGAATCCAAGTGTAGGAAATAGAACCAAAAACTTTAAGATGACTTACTTGGACTTTCTTCCAAACCATGGTTCTTTGTGACCTTCTTAATTGCCATCATGGGAGATCTATTCAATAGATATACTATTGTGAACATTGCCTCAACTCAAAACCTATTTGGAATAGACTTCCTCTGCAACTTAAACCTAGCCATCTTTGTGATAGTACAGTTTTGGCTCTCAACCAATACATTTTGTTGTGGAGTGTAAGGTGTAGTATATTATCTTTGGATCCCATGTTTAGCACAAAATTTATTGAAATATTTTAAGTAGAATTCCCCACCAGTATCATATCTAAGAGAGGTAATATGAAAACCTAACTATTTCTCTATTAATGCTTTGAAATTTTGAAATTCATTAAACACATCATATTTTAATTATAGAAAAAAATATACCCACATTTTTCTACTGAAATAATCAAAAAACGGAAGGAAGTACCTAGCACCTGTGTTTGATGTCATGTTCATTGGTCCACATATGTCTGAAAGTACCAACTGAAGGACCCTCTACACTCTCCAAGCTTGTCCTTCATAAAATGGTATTTAATGTAGCTTCCGTGCCTAACAATCTCTGCAAACTCTGTGGATCTTCTACAGAATGTTCGGAAGTCCATCTACTAGTTTCTCTCATGCCAACTGAGAGAGATATGTCAAGTTGAGGTGCCCATACCTATGATTCCATAGGGGTGCTAGATTTTGCAATAACAATTACCTTTAACTTACAATTTCTAATAAGATCAATATTCAAAAATCTTAAGACAATGAAAGCTAAGAGATTCATCTAAAATGGATCATTATAATATTGGACATAGAAAGCACTCATCATTACATAGTTTCCCAAAAGGTCAAAGAACCACAACTATATGTTGAATCTACCACTTAATTTGAGGTTCAAATCCTAAGCCATCAAATTCTCAAGTGCGAAGGTGAAATAAGAAAGGTACGAGTCATTATAGGAGATCAATGTTTCTTTTCAAATTCTTCTTCCTTCAACTAGAGGGAATGATGAGATCCTAGGATTTTAAACTTTAGTGTTTTCAAACCTTGGGAACATATGACATGAATCATATGAAATTTTTATTTCCATTAAGCATGAGGGTAGAATGATTAACTTAAATGGTCTTTAACACAATCCCTCTAGATTTGTCTCTTCAGATGTGAGGGCACCCACTCTCATAAAGGACATGTTGGGAGTTTAAACTTTAGTGTTTTCAAACCTTGGGAAAATATGACATGAATTATATGAAATTTTTATTTCCATTAAGAATGAGGGTAGAATGATGAACTTAAATTGTCTTTAACACAATCCCTCTAGATTTGTCTCTTCAAATGTGAGGGCACACACTCTCATGTTCGCATTTAATGATATTAGCCTTTAGGAAAAGATAAGAAAATATAAATTGGACTAATGTATCAATCCATGTGAACATGATACCCATTCGCTCTCTGACACACTCAATGTGAAAAATTTGTCTCCTAAAGGACATGATTTGGGCAGTGTATCAGTTGCCTCAAATACTTAGGTTCGAGTCAATTCTTCATGCAACATGATACTAAGATGTTGCTAAGTTGTCTCCTACTAATATGATAAACTAGTTAGCATCAATTCAAAAATTCTAGATGAATCTCATGGTGTTGCAAAGTTGGCATACTTTCTTAGTCCCACAGTGCTAAAAAACTTTCCTCAACTATTAATCCTAAAGAAGCCCAACAATCGGTGAACATGGATAGGCCAGCTTGAATTTTCTCACATGCCTTCCATCTCACTTAGACACTTATTTTGGGAACTCTTATACATTTATTATGTCAGTTTTCTAAGGCCTAATATGGGAAAAATAAATAACAAGTGTGTGCAAGTAGCAACACACTTGACTAGATTGAACTTGGCCTAGTCTTATGGTGGATGTACATTTTAAGGGCTTCTTTCCTAATTCAAAATTGCTGAAGATATATAAACTAACTATTTCATTTGTCCTACAATTCCAATAGTGCACATGGCAAGATTCTATGTAAATATATTTTGTTGCATATGGTAGGCCTCCGAATAGACTAAGCTTGTACTAGCATAATGCAAACATGACCTGCAAGTCACCACTGTGTTTTGGTTTCTAAAGGATGCTGCATTATTGAATGATTAGTGAAGTATCAACTAGTGAATAAGTTTCAAGATTTGGAAATGTCAGAATATATATTATAATTTTGTCTTGCAGATTGGCCTCTTGACCAATTTTTTCTAAGAATGCATCTTATGAAAAAATAATTTCTTTCATAACAGGTTATGACCCTCTTGAAAATACCAGGTTCACTAGAAAATTGGAAGCAAATATATAATGCACGAATCATGCTACCACTACAAGCCATTGCAGAAAATATAAACAAGGGTGAAAAAGCATCTACAACTACATTGTAGACGTGTTATAGTGAAAATACTTTCTTGAATGTATATTCTCCAACATCCATAGCATTACCAAAAATAATCATAGTTTTTATTTAACCTCAAATAATATACATTCCAGTAAGAAGCTTTCAATCATAGTTTTACCTTGTGGCAATGATTTTCCTTATGCCTTGCTCTCATTTTCAGTCAAAAACTAGATTTCCTATTCCTACTGTAATATGACCAACTATCAGAAAACTATCTCACTGTAATTCTAGATAAAATGAGTAGTGTACCCAAATATTAAAGAAACTGAAAATGATATTACAGGGTAAGTAGCTAAATAGGTAGTACACATGATATGCTATTCCATAATTCACTACCTTTCCCATCTATAAAATAGTTTCTACAACACTTCCACTACATATTAGTTCTTTATGTTGCTATTTATTGAGATTTTGGCTAACACGAGGATTACAATTAGCATTTCCACAGGAGATACATATGGCTTATGCATTTGGCATACCATTTTTTTCACAGAGAAAAAATTCGTAACTTTTCATCAAGATAGGTTACATGTTACATATGCTGGTAGTATACTACTAATCAGTCCAAAGAATATTACAATCTGCCACTTAGTCTACATGCAGGCAGTAAACAGTCCCAAAAATATGAAATATTTTTTCAGTATGTAGCCAATGTTCACATAGTAAGTTCGGTGCATAACTTACTAGCAAAAGAAACAAAAACATATAAAAAGTAAAATATACATGCTGATAAATAAAATCCATGGAGATAGTCACAAAATTCTCCCAAAAAACTGTAGAGCTAGACAATTATCTATGTAGGTGCCTCCTCTATAAAAGGCCGATGAAAATATCTGTAAACCTGTCCACTTGAGTGTTCAGTAAAGTGCCAGGTGCCATAGTTTAGCTCTGATGCTTCTTTGGACAATTGATCAACCATTTTGTTCTGAGACCTGTAAATATGTGTCACTAAGATGGAGTCAAAAAGGGCTTTGAGTTGATGAACCTCTCGCAGCAGTGCAGACAGTGTGTACGAGTGACATAGAGCTAGATTATTAAACCAATTGATAACAAGCTGTGAGTCACCAAATATCTGGATGGAGTTGCAGTGAATGTCTTGAGCAAATGTCAGAAGAAGTCTAAGGCATTGCAGTTCGGCATAGTTGTTTGAACTGGGTCCCAATCCCATTCTGATTTTGTAGTGGTGATGATCATTTAAAAAGAGTATTGCACCCCCCCCATAGCCTTGTGCGTTGGACGCACCATCGAAATAGGCCCATGCACGACTGTGATCAATAATTTCAGGTGTCCCAAGTGGATGATTGCTGGGTATACGGTCCACGGGCAGGAGATTGAAAGTAGCAATAGGGGCAGTGCAAATGCTGTCACAGTCAATAGGTATATCACTGAAGATCTGTTTGTTGCGTCCGATCCAAATCTCCCATGCCACAATCAGTGGGAGATTGCACATTCTTGGGCTGCTAACATAATGTTGCCACCAATAAGTCCAAGCTTCTATTAAAGTACCACCCTACCAGATATGATTACTACCCAGGCCAGGGATGACCCGAGTCCAGATTTCTTTGATGATAGTGCACAGTAGGAATAAATGGGTCGTGTCCTCGCAGTTTACAAGATAGTAACAACATTGTGATGCCCCATGATATGCCCGTCTGTGGAGAAAATCCATGGTGGGTATGCATTGATTAAGTATGCACCAGAAAAGGGTTCTGTGCTTGTGCGGGGCCTTTAATTTCCATATAATGCACCACCACCATGCTTTAATTGGGGGTTCCTTGGGCCGAATAAGGGTGAGGTATCCAAGTTTAGGAGCATAGTGACCATCAGGAGAAACAACCCATATTAATTTGTCATGCTGCTCAGTGATGCGAATGTTTGTACCTTTAAGGGCCCAAATGTAATTCTGCCAAACCCGAGTTCTAGCCTATGGGATCTCGAGGTCAACTGAATTTAACCAGGCTTGACCCCGCCAAGAGGAATGTGCCATATCCGCTATTTGTGCAAGATATAAAATGTTCCTGTGGGCGAGGTGTTCGGTAATGAAAACAAGTAATTTGTAATAATCCCCACTGCCAGACCAAGAATCTGCACCAATGCGGACATTAGCACCCATGCCTATTTGCCATGATAATCCATGCTGTATGATGTGTGCCGCCTTATTGATTGCCTTCCAGATAATAGATGCACCAGATGTCTATCCAATTCTTCCTCAGATCCAATCGCGAGGATTCTGAGGCGAGATATTTTTAGCCACAATAACATCTTTCCAGAGGCTCCGACCAGTGATTAAGTGCCAGCACATTTTTGCTGCCAGAGCCCTCGAAAAGAGATGAATATATTTTAACCCCCAGCCTCCCCATTGTTTGGGAATGTTGATGCGATCCCAGGCAATCCAGGCAAATGTGGAGGCCTTTCCTTGGTTGCGCCAGAGGAATAGTCTACAAATCCTTTTGATTATGTTAGTAATACCAATAGGTATCCAAGCCAGGGTCATCCAATAGACCAGCATTGATTCCAGCACAGACTTAATGAGGATCAGTCGGCCAGCCCTGGATAACCATCTGTTATACCAGACATTTATTCTGCGTTCAATTTTTACAATGATCCAGTTCTAGTCTTTAATCTTATAATCGTTTGGTTTTATATGATACCCCATATATTTGAGTCCATCGTTGATGTCAATGCAAACATAGTCAAATAGGTTCAGTGAGGTGCCTTGTTCCAGTCCCGAGCATCCAGTCATGATAATAGAGGATTTGGTGCCATTTGGTGCCATACCTATGGCCCTGAAAAAGCACTTAAGTAGCAAATCAAATTGAACAGAGTCTTGTCTAGTACCATTTAGGAATATGAGTACATCGTCCACAAATAAAATATGAGTGAGATGTAGTATATCATTGATCCAGAGTCCCTGAAGTTCTCCCCTATCTTTTGCATTTTTTATGAGAACAGAGAGTCCCTCCATGACCAGGACGAATAATAATGGTGAGAGAGGACAACCCTGACGAAGACCCCGCCCCACATGAAAGAAATCAGATGCAGTGCCATTGATCAAAATGCTGAATGTGGCATGACAAATGCAACCCATAATCCAATTTATAAATGTATGGGGAAAGCATGAGTGGATTAATATGAGATGAAGGTAACTCCAGTTGACCTGATCAAATGCCTTTGTAAGATCAATCTTGAGGATGGTGGATTTCTGGCGCAAAGTTTTAATGGAGTGAAGGGCTTCCTGGGCAGTACCAATAGCTTCATGAATTTGCCTATGATTCAGAAATGAAAATTGTTCCTTTTCGATATGAGTGGATATGAAAGGCTTAATGCGGTTTGCAATAATTTTAGATATGATCTTGTAGATGCAGTTACATAGGGATATGGGCCTATACTCATTGAAGCTAGTCGGTTTGTCTGAATTTGGAATAAGTGCAATAAAAGTGGTATTAAAACCATCATATATCCTGCCACGCACTCTGCTGTCCTCAATCATAGTCAACAGGTCAATAGATATGAGTTCAAAAAAATGGATGAAAAACTCAATGGGCCAGCCATCAGGCCCAGGGCTTTTGTCCCGCTTGAACCATTTCAATACTCCTTCAAGTTCACCCAAATTTACCGGATCATTGAGATCATCCATCTGCTCCTGTTCCACAAATCTTTTGAAGTGCTGTGTAATGCGCATGATGTCCGGAAGATCAATGCTTGTAGACGCCCTATAAATATTGGTGAAATGTCTGGTGCCCAGGTCGAATAGTTGAGTCTGCGTTCTCGCAGTAAATCCATTATGATCAGATAGTTCCCAAATGGCATTTGCAGCCCTGCGGCCATTTGCATGTTGCTGAAAGAATTTGGTATTTTCGTCACCAACCTGTAACCAAATAGCCCGACTTTTAAGCCTCCAGTCTTCCTCCTTTTTTCTCAGAAGTCTAGCCTTTTCGGTTTCAAGAGCATTTAGTTGCTCCCTGGTCTTGTCAGTTCTATACCCCAACAGTTCAGCATTGTTAAGTAGGGCAATCTTATTTTCAATATTATGCAGTGCCTCCCTCTCTGATCTCTTTTTGTTCCAAACCCACTGAATGGTAAGATTTTTAATGCGATTGAGGTTGTCATTGATAATTCGGCCTGGTTCACGATCATCAAAGGTCCACATTGCTGCCAGGCCCGAGTGACCATCGAGTGGTACTCAGGGTCTCTCAACCACCTAGAATTGAATTTGAAAGGGGGACGAGCCCTATTAGGACCACAGTCGAATTCTAGAAATATAGGAGAGTGGTTAGATTTACCACCCATCCCCACCCACTGACGAGCTCGAGTTATAATAGGTAGGAGAGACTGCTTGATGAAAAATCTGTCTAATCTGCGAGCCAAAGCAGCAATGCCAGTCCTTCTATTTCTCCAGGTGGGTTGGATCTTGGTGGATTGAATGTCAATTAAATTTGAGGCACTGAGCCTAGAGTTGAAAAACTCAGCCAAAGGATCTGGGGTGGCTTGGGGACCCCATGATTCAGAAATACCTAATGAGAAATTCAGGTCACCACCCAATATAATGTGGGGTGCAACTAGCATGGAGCAAGACAATAAGGAGGTCCATAAATGCTCTTTGTTTGTGCAGGGCCCATAAACGTTGATCAAGGTAAACTCAGCCTCCGAATTACCAAAGAGGACATTCATTGCTAGAACTCCAGTCCGGCCCCAACAGTTTTTCATCCGGGTGGTTTTGTCATTAATACCCAATGCACAACCCCCAGATTTCCCAAATGCATCAAGGGTGATGAAGGTCCAATCAGGGAGAAAAGAAGTTAAGGTATCCTGCACTGCAGAGCCCGCACCAAGCGTCTCCTGAAGAAATAGAATGTCAATGGGCTTTTGTGCTATCAAGTCCCTGAGGGCCAATCTCTTGTAGGGGTTGGCCAGTCCCCTGCAATTGTAGGAGAGACAAATCATGATGTAATGGTCAACATGGGTCTTCTAGCTCTAAGGACCCGCATAAGAGAATATTGAGTGCTAACTTCCACTTCGAGATTGTCTCTTTTGATCGCCTTCGCCAATGCAGAAGGTCTACCACGAGGTTTGGTGGGTATACAGTCCTGACCCGACCCAATACTGAATGCCTCTCCAGAGTGTGGAAGGGAGAGGGATCTAAGATAATAGTTATGACGCGTGGAGGGAGTCTTCGAAGAGGAGGATGAGTGGCAGTAGGAGGGTTCAGCAGTAGTGTGATGAATTATGGGAGTAAAATACAGAGGGGCCAAAGAGATGGTGCAACAGATCGAGGGGAGTTTCAGTGATTGGCCAAACTGAGTCAATGATATGGATAATAATGTAGTAGGAGCAGACAGATTAAAAAAAACATCGCCAGATGTAGTACCAGGAAAATTAGTAGATGGTGAGACAACATTGCAATTAGTAAACAAAGAGGCAGTAGAAGGAAATGTACCCGGGATGGATGAATTCCGCTGAGGAGGCACCATCGTGACTTGAGGGTGAGATATGGGATGTGTGTTAGTCCACGATGGGAGCTCAGTCTACAATATCCCAGCATCGCATGGAGCATCAGGAGTCAAAGACGACACATCAGCAATGCCCAGCTCGGTACTGATCTCCGGTGCAGTCTGTGTACCAATTGAACAGGATTTCTTTGAAGCCTGCCTGCCTAACCCCTTCTTTGGGCATTCTTTGTACAAGTGTCCCACCTCATGACACTTCCTACAGTGAAATGGCACACCCTCGTAGTCCAGTGGTTGCTGCCACATCATCCCATCAAATAACATGTTGAAGTTATCATATAGACCATCTTGATTGTCCAGGAAAATCAAGATACGAGCCACTGCCTGACTGCCCGAAGTCATGTAAGATCGGTCATTATCCAGGTATAGGCAAAAGTGTCCTCCAATGTTCCAGAGCGCAGAGTCGTTCCAAAATTGCAATGGCAGTCTTGACAGCCTCATCCAGATGGGGCCTGCTCCCGCATTCTCCTTTTTGGGGTCGAACAAAGGAACCCATCTCTTGAGGTAGACCGGGTGCAACTCAAGATGCCAGTAGTGCTTGAGAGCCTAGTCTGATTGATCGGGGCGAGAAAATGAGAGAGATAATCATCCTTTGGTGAGTACCTGGACTTTTGGAAGTACATCAAGAGTCTCGCTCCAGATCTCACGAGTCCACCGCTGTAGCCTCGTCGCGGAGTATTTTCGGTCGTGGACCTTCCCCACCAGTGTCTTAGCCGCAATAAGGCTCCAGTCCTCCATAACGCTCTCACAACCAAAATTAGTGAAGTATTTGAGCTTATTCTTGGTAGCCCTGTGCTGCTTTTTGGCTTTGTAACAGCCCTACCCCGGCTCAATAGAGGTATCAGATTCAGAAGAAGTGCATATCTTCTCTGGTATGGAGAGGTCCTCCGAAATATTGGCAAACATCCACGAGACCACTGATGGTCCAGTGGAGGCCAAGTCAATATGTGCCACTCTATCAAAATCAGTAGGCTGTGCGAGATAAAACATTGAGGGAGGAGGCCCCCAATGCTCAGTTGAGCCAAAGATCGGGATGCATCACCGATTTCATGATAAACCGCCTCTGAGAAATGCTCTGAACTCCCGATGGAAACACTCGCTAGGGTATCATGTCCAGCCTGTGAGAGATCCCATAGTCCAATATCTGCATCCGAGGGCGTGTCAAATGTAAACTGCGCAAGGTCCCCTGAGGTTGTGTTGCAGCCCTCCACGTTTGCCATGTTGGGCGAAGGAGGTACCTCCACCTCAGGAGCCGGGTCCAAATCGGACAAATTAGCCACCTCACCGTGGGCATCAAGTCCCCAAATATCGACCCCCTCCAGAGGATCCTCCGAATATTCCACCTCATCATCATAGTGACTCATGGTAGAGAGTAGACGGCCAGGAAGAAACCGAGAAAAACCTGCAGTCGGAGGTCAAAACCCCCAAGAAATGGTGAAGGATATCCGGTCCAACAGACAGAGTGGAGACAAAAATGTCAGAGATGGTGCAAACACCAAAAATAAACAGGGACCTGATGAAGGACCAAAACAAACTCTGGTCAGGGTCCACAGACCCGTAATGGCCCCACCCAAAACAGTGAGTCGACAAACCAGTGCAGATAACCTCAAGAAAAATATGATGAAGCGACAGTCACTTTCCCAACAATAGATGAGAAAATACCCCGGTTTGAGTCGGCCTCGCTCCCCAAACAGATAAAAAACCAAGAAAAATAACCCAACGAGTAGACGGGATACTACCACGGCTGCCGGTCAGTGGAGAACCCAAAGCCCCGATCAAACAGTAAACTAACCAAATCTTTGAACCCAATAAATACAGTGCAGGGAACACATCGAATACCTGTGAGGCATGCAAAGACCCGCCATCGCCATACGAGGGACCCAGCTCCACTAATAAAATCCTAGTGCCCCCGAAAGAGGGTTCCGACGCCACCCAGAGACACAGATGTCGCCATCGATCCTGCTTCACAGGGTTCGGTCGCTAGGGTTTTCTAGGGATCAATTGGCATACCATTTCTGTCACTGTAATTAACATTTCCTGATAAGAAGTTATAGTTGAAACATTGCATTTACTTGTTTTGGCTTCCTAATTATTATGTATGTCATATATAATACCAGATGTCCATTGGGATTCATATGTGACCAAATGAAAAAATGTGACAGGCTAGGATTGGAGGGATTTTGTGCAAATTATAATTAAAAATAAAAAAGAGATGGCATGCAACTCCAGTGCAGTGATAGCAGGGTTTCCTATTTATAATCTTCTAGAGTTATTATTTTTTTATTTGTTCGTTTCTTTCTGACTGTTTCTCCCTGGTCAAGGTGTTTCTCAAGTTTTCCAGCTCTGAATGCTAACGACACTACTTGATGTCTTATAGTGGAAACACCTCACATCTTAGCATAGGTCCAAGATCTAGTTCTGTTAAAATAACACAAATTGTGGAAGATTTGGTAAGTGCCTGCTATTGAAAGCCTTGCCACTGTGACCCAAGTGATATTTGGCCACAACTAGAAGGTTAGTGCATTGGGAAAAAGAGAATGTTATGTGCGTTGATGCTGCACACAGGGCATATTTTTGCAAGCCCTTTTTCCCATCACGTGCAAGAGCAGTTTGCATCTGCAAGATGCACATAGAATTCTCTTTTCCCAATAAAATAACCTTCTAGTGTTGCATGAGCTTCTAGCCTCTTTAGACTAAGGAACTATCCAGAACTTTGTCACTCTTGGTTCATAGTTATCTTGTGAGTTTATTCTGATTGCAAGACATTTTCCTTAACATTCATTCTCAATGTTTCTGCCATAACCTCAGAGCTACTCAGGTTTAGGGTTGTTCCCTAGATATCTCTTGGGGTCTGGACCAACCTCCTGATCCCCTGGCAACATTTCTATACCTCCAGTAGGTATATCACTTATCATAGGCATTTTTGTTTCTCCAAAATGCCATTACTCTCGCAAAAGGGTGCATTCTAATTTAATATTCTTTCTCCCACAACTCAACATGCTGTGTGCAATGTGGTGCCGGATGGCTGATTTCGATGGCTTCTACAAACTAGTTATTAGACAATGTTTCTAACCTCTTAGGAAGGAGCTACTTAGCAGTGGTTGCCTCTCTGATAATTGCTTGTATTGATTTTTCATTAGTATATTGAAAAATTCATCGCCGGGGATTAATTTTTCAATTTTATCAAGTGTCTCTTTTATCTTATTGAACACAAGATGGACTTTGCATGCACTGATTTCATTGGAGCAAGGCTTTCGGTCTTGCCTTGAATATTGAAAGCAAGTTACAGAAGTGATCCCTAAATATGGAGCATCATTGACAATGATTCAAGATCCACTCAATGGATTTTTTCTAATCCCTCTTATTATGCTCCTTCCCCTTGTCATCTTCATTTGTTTACAAGGCATGACAAAGATACCCATAAGTCTAAGGTTTAGCCCAAAAGAAATTGTAATGATAGTGGAAATGTTACGAGAATATTGTTATTCCCACTAATGGTCTGCCCATTCTAATGAGGGATGTCTTAAGAAAAGAGTTCTCAATACATATTTTAGTGGTTGAGCAAAAGGAAGGAGAAGGTTAAAATGATTATAGTCAAAAATCCTAGTTACATAAGTGGTTGTTGTGGACTTCCCAATCCATGGTGGGAATGCCTCTACTACTAAGTACGGTAATTCTAACAATTCAAAAAAAATGGAAAAACAATTCTAAGCCCACAATTAGTCTTAATCATCACTTAATACCTCACTTTAGACAATGATGCTTTGTTTGTGTAAAATTGTTGCATTATAGTTAATTCTAGTGATAAAAATCTTATTTCACAAGATCATGTGACTTTTCTTAACTTTCCTTCAAAATGTTAACCTTGGTCTAAAATTTTAGGGTTGGATGAAGGATAAGGAACCAATGCAAGTTGTGAAGGTCTGTCAATTCACTTTTGCTATTGACCACTCTTTGATAGTATTAAGTATGATGGCACTCTTGTTGACTGTTGTGGTCTTATTCCTTGGAAATTTTTATCAACACGATTTCCATCCAAGCTATTATACATTGTCTTGAAACTTACCTATTTTTGCAGAGAAGTTAGCGTCATGCTAGTGATTAATTTGAAACTGTATTTTAGTGGAAAAATTCACTGTTTTTTTGTGGAATAGTTCATAATTTATTCTGATGTTTTTTTGAAAGTGTATTAGTCACGATGATAAATGTGTGTGGTTTACTTCAGAGGGTTCTTAGTTCTTTCTAGATATGCTTTTCATCATTTGCTTTGAATACTTCTCTAGTGCTTTACCTTCATATTTTATCCCCTGCACAATTACTCCTGAGGTCCATGTTATGTTTATTGGTTGTTTCTGTAAAAAAAATTTCTCGAGGTTCTGCAAGGTAAATCCAAATGCAAAAAATACTATTTTACTTATTGATATTTTTTCAAGGAATTCTTGCGTGATACTTGAATTTCATAAATCTAGATTTCTATTTTGTTATCTATATCAATATATAAGAACATGCCCATGGATTGTTCATATTTCTCAAACTGCGGAGTTGTTCTTTTCTTGTTTCATGTTATTTTATATTGTTATGTTGTGATTCAAATTTCTAGTTGTTCTTTTCAGTTATTCTCCTACGTAGTACATGCTTTTTTATATTATATAAAAAATTATTCTTATTGTCTTTTTATTATGTATATTGAACATATTATTTCTAGCAACTTTTGATCTTCCTATATTTTCTATTCATTTGGTGTATCTTTTCACCTTTAGGGGCAATTTCTAGTTTAAAGTCTAATTCTTTAAAGGGTGCTAGCTCAATGGAAGAGCACTTTCTTTACAAGCAGGAGGTTGGTGGTTCAATTCCATCGTACCCTGATATTTGTAGGGAATGACGGTGATCAGTTTTTGGTGACAGATGCTCTTTTGACCATCACCAATAAGCTTATGGTGACATTTTTCGACCCTCACCAAAATATGAAATGGTGACGGTCAACGAACACCACCATATATATGCATCAATAGTGACGACCATTAAAGGTCCGTCACCATAAATCTTTGTTGTTGATATGAAATGGTGAGGGTCACTCTTTGTCATTATAGTCATTATTCATGATGGACCTTGATGTCACCAATGAGTTTATGGTGACAATCAATGAACGTCGCCATATATATGCACCAATAGTGATGTCCATGGAAGGTCCATCACAAAAAATCATTGTTGTTTATATGAAATGGTGACGGTCACTATCCATCATTATAATCAATATTCGTGACGGACCTTGAATGTCACCACAACACATACTTTTGGTGACGCCACCTTTGGTGACGTTCAATTTTTTGGTGATGGAGGCTATTGTCCATCACCATTACTCATATGAAATGGTGACGGTCACTGTCCGTCACTATAAATCATTATTGGTGACGGACCTTGAATGTCACCACAACACCTATACTTTCAGCGACGCCACCTTTGGTGACGTTCAATTTTTGGTGACGAAGGCTCTTTTGACCCTCACCAATGAGCTTATGGTGACCATTTTCGCCCCTCACCAATGTCCTTTTTTCTTGTAGTGATTTAAAAATTGGTTGCACACTAATGTGTTACTAGGATCCATCATCGTGTGACCTCTGATCCCACACTAGTGTCTATGCATTTTCTTGTTGAATTTCAACAATTTGACTGAGTAAAAAATGTTTATTAATAATTATAATTATTGATTTTATTTTTTATTTTATTTATTTTTTATTTTTTATTTTTATGTAATTTAACCAAGTCATAATTACAATTATTGATTTTATTTTTATCTTTTATGTAATTTAACCAAGTCAAAATGTTTACATAACATAATAAGTTCATTACAAATCCGCTTCCATACCTGGCTGGAAAACACATCTTGGTGCAAAAAACCTTAGTTTAAAACATTTAATATTTAAATTTGAATTAAAAGAGTGAAATTTAGGTGTAGTCTGGTTTATAGGTAAATTGACCTTTTTGAGGACATTTTTCCTAGTTAATTTTAACCAAAATCTTGCAAATATTTTTAATAAATTGAGTTCAAGTTATAGAATTTGAGTGCCCTAAGGATTTTTTTAGGGTGATAAATCTATTTATACATTCAAAAATGTATTTTAAACTACAAGAAAAGAGCACATTTTTGCTTGAAATTGTATGACTTGTGAAAATGACTATTTCATCTATAAATTAGACTACCCTTGAAATTTGTGATTCCTCCTATAGTATTGAAGAGATTGTACATTAAATGTATGATTTTTTTAAATAATATTTAAAATCAAATATATAATAATAACGTGTGTTTAATGGAATTATTACTTAAAAATGTTCCTTTTTATGTAAAAAGGTTATAAGTTGAAATACAGAGAATTAGATCATGTGCACCTTTATAAACTCTAGAAATAAAATTGTTTCCTCTAGGAGGCTCCTTTGTCCCATAAAAAGGGGGTTCAATTACAAAGGGTGGACTATGTACAACTCTATATATTTTAACAATCAAATTGTTGCATATATGAGGTCCTTTGTCTTATAAACAAGGGGGTTTTAAACATCATTTAATGTATAACTTAGTTGTAACCTTAAAATTAATTATTATTTTTACTGTTATATCATATATATTTATATGAATTTCAAAATTTAAATTGTAATTACTCTAGATTTCAATTTTGAATCCAAATAGTGAATATAAAGCATGGCTTCAAACTTAGTATAAAACTTAATGAAACTTGTCAAAAATAGAAGTTATAATTAACTATCATTTTTTATTCATATTACATTTGATTGCCTAAGGGTATTGATCTAACACTATTACAGAGATATTGTGTACTCGGTATATTATAACGTTAGGATTATGATCCATTACCTATACATGTTTATAGAGGTAATGTGTGTTTCTTAAATAATATTTATCTTAACTCTCAATATACAAAGCTCTCGGAGGGATCAAATCTATTTTCATTGGTACCTCAAGAGATTTGATCCCTCTAGGCATTTGGTAGATCCAGAGATGGATCTAGAATAGTTTAAAAATAAATAATATATATATATATATCTATATATATATATATATATATATATATATATATATATATATATATATATATATATATATATATATATATGTGGCTGTATTCTTCCATACTGGGAGTACGATCAAAGATAATTTAAGAAACTCTTTTGACTGAACTATTACTCAGTAAAAAGATCATTTTTTCCAATATTCTTGTCTAGAAAGTATTTAGTATCAAACTAACTATCAAAGAAATGTTTAGGGAACCATGAAAGGAAATTTGTATTTTAAGGTTTTATTTGGTAAACTAATTTAGATCCATACTTAAATCCTTTTTAGATGCATATTTCAGTTTTCACATGAAAATACTTGATTTCTCTAACTCACTTTGGATCTACCAAGCAGTTAGATGAATAAAATATCTCAAGATGCAAGTTTTTTTTTTGAACTTCAAAATATTAACCATGAAAAAAATGTGTAATTTGAGGTTTAAGGAAGATAACTCATCATAGACCAATCATTTAGAGTGTTGGCACACATCAATCCTTGGTTGTGATAAAGAGTCTCTACTATCGATCATTGAGCTCATGGAGTCCTAGTGATAGTATTAAATGTGATTTGATTGGTTCAGCCATCTATGAAGCCCTATATTTTGTGGTCAAGTAGTTGTTCAAGTGTCAATCTTCTGTTCTATGGGGTGTCGCATTCAGTGAGGATTTATTCATTGTAGGATGATGATGATGCTCAGGGGGAGTATTCCTAGTATTTTTTGTTTCTCAAATGTTGTTGTTTGATGGATATGGATGGTCATGATTGTTGTTATGTATGTGATGTTGCAATTTTTTTAAAGATCATAATGGTCGAATAGAGGATGATTCATGATGAATCCCTTAAAAGTATATGTGAATTGTATTGGGCATTGTCATTCAAAACATGTAAGCACACGATGGTGCAAATAAGTCCTCGATTATTATAGAGAGCCTCTATTTTCTATCATTTAGATCATGGATTCCTAATGATAGTATTTGATGTGAGTTTATTTCTTCAACCATCTATGAAGCCTTGTATTTTGTGGTCAATTATTTGGTCAAGTGTTAGTATTCTGGTCTATGGGGTGTCACATTCAACGAGGAGGTATTCATTGCAGGATGATGATGATGATGATTATTAGGGGGAGTATGCCTAGTATTTTCTTGTTGCTCATATGTTGCTTTTTAATGGATATGGATGGTCATGATTTTCGTTATGTATGTGTTGCTACAGTGTTTTGGTAAGAGAATAATGTTTGAAAAGAGGGTGATTTAGTTGCTCCTTGACTTTAGGAGAAAGTGTCGTTGTTGAAGCTTATCACATGCTGTTGTTTTAATTGGAAAGTGATGTTGTTAGAGATGGAGCTATCAATTAAGTTTTCTACTACTGAGTTGATATTTTTTTTTGTTTCTTCAGGAGATAGAGCATTTGACATAGTTCATGTTGTTGCTAATTTTTGTCATGGAGAGCGAGGGTGATTGTTGTTTGTTGATTTGGCCAGTTTCCAAGGAAAATTATTGTGTATTCATTTATTGATACTACTTATGGTTTTATCCCTTTTCCATTCATGTCAAAGGGCGAGTGCTTGCGGAGATCAGTTTCATAGGTCAACATCAATTTTATGGTTTAGTTGAGGTTGCCATCAACAGAAAAGGGGGATATTGTTGGCATTGATTTTGTGTTACAGGGGATGATATATGGTTGGAATTGATGTCATCCTAAGCATGTATTGCAGATGTCATGCATATAATTAATTGGGGATTATGGGAGATGTTTATGTTGTAGGTGGAAGCGTGGCTTATGACGGATGCATGTGTCTGGCTATATCTAAAGTTATGGTTTGTTATGTGCATATAGTTTTGTAGATGGTTTCATACTCAAAAGATCAGGTTTAGGAAGATTTGGAGTTGAGTTGATTAAGTTTTTGGAGGTTAAAAAGGGGTAATGTAGGTTAAAAGTTAAGAAAAAACATTATTAACGTTGGAGACAAGCTTATAAGTTAGCGTTATAACTTTGGCAAGATGACTACAGGGGGCATTACTATGTTATAAATGTTTTTCTCTAGATTCCTAGTGCATCTTATTTATTTCATGAGAAAATTATTACACTGGTACTTGGCACTTTGTATTGGTATTACCATGGTATTTCCATGTGGTATTTTGGTTTTCCTAGTATTTACACTAAGTATTGGTATTACCCTTGTATCTTCCCATGGTATTTGTTTGAGGTTGATGTGTCTGGATTCCTATATATATTTCTGTGCCTTGTTAAGTTTTGTTGGTGGGTTCAAGCAGTGAGTGAGTGTGTGAAGAAAGGGTGCACTACAGTGTTGTGTATAGAATATTGCACATTTGTAGCTAAGTTCAGCGTGTTCTTATCAAATATTATTTTCATATCAGAGAGAGGTTTTTGGTTTCTCATGTTGAGCAGATTTGAGATCCTAGTCTGAAACATTTTGAAACGTGGTTCACATGGAGGTGTTGAAGGCATTGAGGCTTCATACAAAACAGTGTGTAGATAAGGTGGAGGCCTTTTAGCCGGAAATTCATAACAGGAATCATAGTTATCTAGATACAGTGGTATTGGGAGAGGCTCATTGGTCATGGTGTCTTCTAGATAATGGGTGTTTTTAGAGTCATGAGATAAGAGTTTTTAGAACTGGTGTTGCTAGAAAAACTGTCAAATAGCCAAGTCTTCTAGCTAGTGGGTACTAGCTCTTCCATGTACAAATTTGTTCAATACTTCATAGAATATTTGAGCAACGAGTGGGTGGTTTTTTTCCCTAGAGATGGTTTTCCACCATAAACGTTTGTTTCATCTTATGTGCATTATTTCTTGTTGTTTATTCATGGCACTACAACATAAAGGGGGGTTTTAAGACAATATTTAAGACAATTTTTGGGCAAATTTTCTTAACTTGAGACAAAAGAAAACTTGTGTATTGTCTTAAATATTTTCTTTAAGCAGGTGTCTCAAATTAAATCATCTTAAAATTAAATTTTCTTTAAATATTGTCTCTATAAAGAAAATATATAACACAATAATTTTTGTCTCTCTAGAGACAATTTCATTTTTGTCTCTCCAAAGATAGTTTCATTTTTTCCTCTCTAGATACAATTTCATTTATTGTCTCTTATGAGACAATTTCATTTCTCTCCAAAGACAATAGTTGGAATTAAAGACATATTGTCTTTATGGAGACAATGTTTATAATCCTATCTATTGTCTCTCTAGAGACAATATAAAACAATGAATCCAGAAAAATATCTTACCATTAAAATATCATTGAGTATCTAATTAAAAAAATCTACAAGATCATTGAATAATTCATGTTAGGGTACAGTGGAATTGAACCACCAACCTCCTGCATGGCAAGTGCTCTTCCATTGAGCTATAACCCTTTAAAGAATTATGTGAGGAGTTATGGTAGTCCTTGAAATTGTATAATAGGCATTGATTTTTAAAAAATATTCAACACATTATGGCATAATCCTTGTAAAATATATAATCATGCAAGCCCCTATTTTTAATTTGATAAAAAAAAACTCAATGGAGTTAGCTTTTTAACTTAATAAAAAAATAACTCAATGGAGTTATCTCACTGTGACACCCTTGTAGCTTGACTTGCAAAAAAAGCTAATTATAAACAATAATCTACAAACAAATTAATCTAGCCATACAAAGAAAATTAACTATAATCAGCACAAGAAATACAACCATCACCAAAAGAGCTACACCAGCTTGCTAGTAGGCATTAATCAACATGTATGATCTACAGCCAACTTCAAATTTCAATCCTTCATAGTCTTGATTCCATCCCACCACCTGCATGAATAAAGACAACATAGCCAGAAACAAATAATACTAATTAATACCATAAGTAAAACTTTTGACAAATAACAGTAAGTAATAGCTTCACTATTTCTTGAAAACTAACTTATAATAGGTATTGTGAGATTTTAGAAAAATTTGAAGTGAAAAATGTATAAAATATTGTTGCATGTTGCTCATGAAACCAAGGTTTCCATGCTCTTTTGATAGGAAGATTAAGTTGATCCATACAATATCTGGTTGATATGACTAAGACTCGAGCATCAGTATCTCCACTGAAAAATTTTCAATAAACCAAAAGTATATCATATAATCAAAATTTTACTTGTAATAGAGAAAAAAAATCAAGGTGTTGGACAGTGCGAGTCACCGAAGTTTAGTATGGCAATGCTTGCATACCTATATACCCATATGCGAAGGCCTCCTTATATGAGTTTTTGATATATGGGGAGCATAGAGTCCGAGGCATCCTTCCAATTTTCAAATAGGGTGTAACTGCAAAATTTGAAGTATGTCATTAATTATTTGTGAATTATTCAAAGGTATATATAAATCGCTGAGTTTGAGTTAATAGATTTCTTACTTGCAGGGATCTCATTGCAAAATTTTTCCACCTTGAGTTGCATGGAGTGTGTTTTGAACATCTGGTCTATTATGATAATTGATTGGATAGTTATTCAAACATAGATCATAGGATGATCATGATGTTGTACTCAACCTCCTTTTTAATTATGAAAGGTGAAACAATACATATTATATGGTTGAAACAACATGAGAATTATATGAAATTTGTAACATTTTATAATAAGATTTTCAAACTATTTCGAGATTAGAAATAATGAATTTAACTTATTTAATTTATTGTATTGTGAGGGTGTTATTACTTACATGATTTTTTATTCTCGTGGTAGAATTTACCAATCATTTGGGTGTGTAGAGACTGTACTTGATTAGATTGGGCTAAAGCTTCCTTTACTACCGCATCGCATTTATTGTTGTCAAATGTATTTCTAATGAAGAAATTGTAGTTGGATAAGATGATATTGTAAGTCTCGTCGGATATGATTCCATGACTCCATGTGTATTCCATGTTACCATTCCAGTCATAGTGGGTATGCGTCTCTAGGTTTCCGACCTAAAAATTTGAAGAGCAGTCACAGTATGATCTATAACCAGATTTCTAGTAGGCCAGCTATATCAAATTTGTATAATTTCCATTAATATTAAGATTTGTAGTTAATGGAGAAAAAATAAAAAACAACCTAACTTGTTTTATTGATTGATAATGTCAATATTTAGAAAAGGAAGTACAGACCTGTAGGCCTTGAAATCTTTCATGAAATCAAGGAACTCATCATATTTCTCTCCATTGTCCTTGAATATATCCCTTTTACTACCTTGAGATATGCCACAACATCATCTGTTGATAACCTTTTTGATCCTTCAGAATGTTGATGTAGTGTCGAGCTGTGTTAGAATGTTGATGTAGTCCCGAGCAAAAAAAATAAGTAGGTTACTCATCATGTCTTTTGTACAAAATTGAAAACAAATTCACTTAGAAGCACCAATTAAGAAGGAAAATAACAGGCTATAAATACATTTATAAACTACTATTTTATCAAACAAATAGACAACCCACACATTTAAATTCTATATTGATAAAATATTGGGAATTTGTCCCTTTGAAACCTCGAACTCTAAAATCTTTAGGAAGTCCATATGAACAGGAATATACCATATGGAATGGTTATTGTTACACCATTTTTTGGTCATCTAACCCATTATCATTAAATGAACCCAAGTACACCATGTAAGACCAATTTTACCCTAAGTAAAATTGCTTTCACCACGTGAAATAACTTATTCATTTATACTTCCCAGTCATATTTAACCCAAAACAAGGAAATTAATTATAAACCCTTATTTATTTAATTATTTCCTAAGAATAAGTTATTTAAATCATTATTTAAATAATATTCTTAGTTAAATTTGACTAAATCATCCATAAATAATTAAATAAACCATTATTTATTTAATTATATTCCCATCATTTCCCTAAAATGATAAATAAACCATTTATCTATTTATTGTTTATAAATAAAGGAATTGACCCAAGTCAAGAATCCTTTTCTCTCCAACAAATATAGTAAAATATTCCTAAAGGGTGCTTCTAGAATTCGATTAATAATATTTTATTCATGCACCGATTTCTAGGCCACCCCAATATTTTGTTATAAATAGGAGGGTTTTCCCATTCATTAGTCACCTCCATTGCATTAGATCACTCTGGATCTACTCTTGGTCACCATTTTTCCATTTTTGTTTTGTGAGCTCCCACTGAGTTTTATGTTTGTTTTTCTACACCAATAAGAGAGAGGAATGTTAGATCTGAAACACTGAGGACTTTCAAGAACCCATCCCACTGAGGAGAACCGGAAAACACCTTTCTTGTTTTCCTCTCAGGTGCCCCATTCTTTAATATAATATAAAATTTTCTTGTCTTGTCCATTGAATGCATGGAGCCATATTATATTTTATCTGCTTAATATCTTTTATGCTTAGATCTGAATTTGTGCAGCAAACTTAAAGATATTTTGCAGCCATAATCGATGTTAGGGCTATTTGTTATGCGTAGCTAAAGTGATCTTTTACAACGAAAGATTCATACTAACAATTGGCGTCTCCACACGGATTTTATTTTACGACCGATGTCATTTTATATATTCCTCAGATATCCAACCTGTTTTCAATTCCTAGGTTTTCTCTTCCATATTCCGTTTTTCCTATTTTTATGGTGCTTTTCACCTCTAAAACCCTCAACCATTCAAATTTTTAACTTCCTTGTGTTTCTGGCCCTATTGCGCAGGTGACAGACATCAGCCGCAACTGAGACGACTTTTTTTTTTTTTTTTTTTTTTTTTTTGAAAATTGCCGCCGAGAGTGCCAGAAGTGAAGGTCACACTTTTTGGCCCAAAAAATGCTTCCTGGAGCTTCAGGTTGTGGAAAATAGCCTAAAAACTGCGACCTGAGCGAAAAATGGGTCAAAAACTGCGACCTGGACTTTTTTCTAGAATTTTTCTGAAAATTTTCTGGGTTTTGTCTGAACCTTTGTCAGGGTTGTCTGACCTCCGTCTTCACCCGTTTAGACCTATTCTTGCTCTGTTTTACTCAACTAAGCAGTAATCTAGCCCCCTAGGGCTTCAGTACCCTCCACTTGTTGTGGAAGAGTTTTAGCTGCTGTAAGAGTCTAAATTTTTTGAGTTTCAGCCATATCTGATACCTCATTTTCAGATTCCTACAGATCAGCTCTTTTCCCTTTCAAAACAGCTCATATAGTTTTGTTTGGGTTTATCTCTAGGGTCACCTCTTTGACCCTCCTACCTTTAGCTGATCCCCTTTTTTGTAACAACAACCTTGCCTCTGCCTCTTTGTTGTTTTCTGCACCTCTTTTTAGCAGATTTCTCCTTTAAATCCCTGTCCCTACCGACCTTATATCTATTGGCCTATTTTAGCGTGCTTTGATTAGATTTTTTCCCTCTTATAGACTAGTTTTAAGAGACCCACCTTATTGGGTTAGATTGATGCATTGTTAGCTGTTAATTTTCTGTTCTTTCAGTCTTATTTACTGCAGATTTCTTTTCAGTTACGCAACACACTTTTTCTTTTACTCTAAAAAATGTCTGGGTTTAAACAATTAAAATTAACGCACACCACACACTGACCCTAAGCGAAGAAGATCCTGGTTAACACTGCCTGGAAAAGACTTTAAAATAAATTGACACTGCACCTCTCTGCCCTTGTTTCGACATTGACCTCACTTGATCTTGCACCTCCCTGCCTTTGTCGGTTTTTCTTCTTCCCGTCATCATTGCGCCTCCAAGGCATTTATCTCGGATACTTCTTGGCCTTCACCCTCAGTTTCCGGTTGGTCGACTTGCTCCTTCCCATCGTTGTCGAGCTAGTCCTCCCCCAAGTCCACACTCTGACTCCTCTTTTGATTCTTTGGTTTCTCCCCCTAATTTTGGTTCTCCCCTATTACCTTTACCATGTCTGGTCTAGGGCCTAATGCTAGTGGCCACCCCGACCCTAATGCTAGGACTGTTACTAGCGGAACCGCCACAGGAACTCCCTCGACTACTCCCTTACTCCCCTTCATGGCAGGCCTCAGTCTCCCCTATTTCAATCAATTGATCAATGATCCTATCAGCCAAGATGTTGGTTGGCCTACTATGCCAACCAAGCTCCCCTCTGACATTCCCAAGTTCGAAGGCCTTGCTGGAGAAGATCCCTCCAACCATATCCGATCTTTCCACATGTGGTGTTCATCCCATTCCATTACTAATGATTCCATCCATCTTTGATTGTTCCAACGCACGCTTACAGGCCAAGCTTCTAAGTGGTATGTTGATCAGCCCACTTCCTCTCATACCACCTTTTCGACTCTTGCCCGAGCTTTTTTATCTTACTTCCAGCTTCCCCTTCGTTATGACACTGATATCAAACTTTTGACTTCTTTCCATCAATCATTGGCCACCCGCCTATCCGATCATGTCCAGGAATGGCAGAGAAGAAAGAGCCTATGTCAATCTCCTACCTTCGAAGACCGTGTCTACATGGACTGGTTCCTTGGATCTCTCTTGCTACCTATCGGGAAAGATGTCGCATCACATTTTCCTCAAACCGAAGAAGCTGCCCTCCAAATGGCATTAAAATATGACCTAATCTATGCTCAGACGGGTTATGTTTATACTGTTCTACCTGATCTCCCCAGACTCGGTAATGCCCATGCTCCGGGGGCACCTCATGTCGCCGACAGTATCGTTGGAGCTATCTCTCATCCATCCACTCAACCTCCCATGAGCTATGGTTTTCCTGGGGGAGGGGGCACCACTTCCTGCACTTCTCCCCCTCCCGGTAGCACGCATCCAGGATCCGGCATGCCTCCTCCTTCTGCCCAACCCCTTGTTTACCACATTGTTACCCAACCTCATTATCATCCATATCCACAACCTAGTGCTCCAACTCCTCCAGCATTAGAACCCCCGTCTCCTTGGTCTTCTCAACCCCTGCAATAGTAGCCACCACCCCCTCAGGGGAAGGTGTATGCCCAACAGAGCGCGACCAATCCTTTCCCACAGCCATGCTTCGTGGCTACCCAAACACCTCATGGACCGGTAACCACTCAACCTCCTCCATCTGGTACCTCTGATTACCAGATCCTCATGATGAACTCTGACCAACCTATAACTGTTGATATTAACCTTCACACTCAGTCCCGTCCACACCCCCAGCCTCCTGCTCCATCTGTTCCCGAGTCACCTTCTTCAGGTTCTACAGAGCCTCTTTCGACAACTAATGGTCCCTTGCATATCCCTCCGCCTAACGCCGAGGTTCATACCAAGATTCCTAAGGGACCATTATGTCGAAATGCTGCTTCTGACCGAGCTGCCCATTCGTTTAGCATAGTAGATGAGCTGGCCCAATCTCCTGTTGCCATTTCAACGCTGTAACTCCTCCAGTCGTGCCCCTCCCAAAGAAAAGCTCTACTATCTACCCTAGGTGCTGTAGATCCAGAAGATGACGAATTGATTGTTTTCGATGCCCATCAGTCAGAGTCTCCTCCTCTTCCTGCTTCCGTAGCTTTCCAAATCTCAATCAAAATCTGAAACGCTAACATTTCCCAGTGCATCATTGACAAGGGGGCATCCACCTGTGTAATGTCCGCTTCGGTTTGGAAACAACTCGGATCTTCTGAGCTGGCCCCTTCCACAATCACCCTTCATGCGTGGGATGGCCATGCCTCCCAGCCCATTGGCCTCTTCTGTAACTGTCCTATCACCCTTGCGGGCAAGACTGTTTGTGTCGACGTCGAAGTTATCGACACCCCTCTTGACTATAACATTCTTTTAGGGTGTAGTTACACCTATGCCATGTCTACCATCCCATCCGCAGTCCACCGCAAGATGTTTTTCCCGCATAATGGAAAGATTGTCACCATCGACCAGTTGACGTATCATGAACCAAAATCTCAGACTTCCCTTGAGTCCACCATCTTTGCTGTCACCAAAAAGCAAGATGTTGATTCTTTGACCAGTGTTTCCCCTGGCGTCTACAAAGACTCCTCCTTGCTTGGAACTTTCCCAGGTCCTCCCCCTCCTTTTGTCTCTGATCCCAACTTGGCGAATGTTTGCATGATGCAATCGTCCCGGGCCAACCTTAAGCAGCCTGCTTTGGCTAGTCAGCAACCTCAATCTCGCCCACCACAACCCGCTCCTAGCCCTTCGCCTCAGCCAGCTGGACCTCTCCCTTCTAACCCTTCCCCCACTGCTAATACCCCTGCACCTCTCTACCCTCCTGGGTCGGTTCCACCAGGTCTCAACCATCTTGGAGCCATCCCTCCTGGCCATTACTCCACTGGTCAGATACTGTTCCTAGCTCCCCCACCAGGACTGTACACGGTACCTGTCATGGCCACCCTCTCTCTTCCTAACCTGAACCTTGGGATTCCCGTCTGGTACCTTGACCCTCCAGCCGCTACCTCGCCTGGTCAACCCAAACCTTATCAGCTTGCTTTGACCTCGGTTCAACCAGTCCCCATGACTTCTCCCACTGCAACAGTGCCTCAGTCACGTCAACAGGACCCACCTCCTGTTGCGACCGCTTCGGGTAAGAATGGAAAAGCTCACAGGGGGGAATCAAAGGAAAAGGCTTCCCCGACAAACCCTGCCCCTCCTCGACCTCCAAAGCATACCATCCAATGTGCTTTGTGTGATGTTTTCGGCCACGCCACCCATACTTGTCCTGAACTCCCTCATCTCAAGCCCATGGTTAACGTTGCGTTCCCTGAGTCCACAGTCCTAGAAGCCTCTGTTCCTTCTGTGACTGCGGCCAAGAACCCCAAGAATATTCAGACCAACCACCCCTGTGCTTTGTGTGATATCCATGCCCATTACACCCACCTTTGTCCCTGCCTCGACAACTTACACTCCTCTCTAGCCACGGTCCGCTAATTCGAGGCCAAGCGCAACGAGTCCACATCTCCCCTCTTTGCGCGTTTTGCTTCGGCAGAACTACCAGACATGATTGCTCCCATTGACATTCCCCCTTCTGATGTCACACTAATGGATTCTTCGTCCACCATTTTCTACCTATCATCATCCATGAGACCCTTGGGGAACATTCCCTCTGAATCCTCCCCTGTTGTTTCACTTGACCTTCCTTCTGCGATCACCTTGGGCTCAACATCAGTAGATCCTTTATCTGCCTACTCTTCGGTCACCCCTTGTGACGATGTGCATGTGAACCTCTATTCTCATGATGATGAGTTAGGTAGCTTCGCTGCGTCAGGTGGTCTTTATTCCACCAGTCACCCCATCTTCTATCACGATGATGAAATTATGGAAGGAATCATCTCCCCTGACTTTATCTATTCCCCCTTACATCGACCCCATGCGTTCACACCACATACACCTTGTGGCCATTCCATTGAAACCCAATGTTTGAGTAAGGGGGCACCCATATTTGAGAGACCAAGAGCAGCAATTCTCCACAACTCTCCTAGTGTATCTGGTCGTGCCGATTTTAGTACCATTATTCTTCCACATTTAGAAGAACCTATAGAGTCCCATATCACTTCAGATCACTCTAGGGATGATACCCCTTATCATTCCTTCATCTTCCATCAACAACCCAGTTTCTTAGACATTGTTGTTGACCAATCTATCAGTTTTCTAAGAGAGCATCAGTTCATTATCTCCAAATCCTCTTTTTGGGATAGTGACACCATGTATGCCAACCCAGAAACTTAAATTCCATTTGATTCACATATGCAGTACTGCAAGAGATTGGTAATCCTCCATTTCCTTTCTCAAGCGGCATAACCATAACAAAAACAAATGGCGCACCACATCATTAAAATGTGTTTAGATCCCCCTTTTCCTACATACATTTTGGCATGACCACAACATGCTTGGGGGCACCCAGGCCCCTCAACCATAAAAATCCTAGATCTCAGCCAAAAACAGCCCTGAAACCCCCTTTCTTTGACAGGTCGCACTTTTCAGGTCATTTCTTGGGATAAGTCACAGTTTTCTACCCAGTACCTGCTACCCGGGTCGTAGAACAGACCCCAAAAAGTGTGACCTGGCTTGTCCATGAGCTCTGGGTACCTGTTAGTTTTTAGTACCTTGATACTTCATCAGGACACATTTTATCCACGAAGGGTCTATTCATCTCTCCTCCAAATCGAATTTCTTCACTTACAACACTTGTACTTGGGGCACCACTTTGCCTCCTTACTTGTCTTTGTTCATGTTGATTTTCGTCATCAGATACCCTATTGTACTCATGTTTTTATGGTCCCCCATTGGACCTTCACTGTGTGGCAGCACCATCGAGTCGCCCTTGTTTAGAGCATCCGAGTTGAGTCATCATCGCATTTATGGAGTCTATCCCAAGTCCCTTTGTATCCCACTATAGTCCTCCATCCTTTCTTGCTTAGTCCCTCTCTCGTGTCACACATTATGGCCTTCAGTACCCTTGTCCCCTATCTCTCATGATATTGTGTCAGTCGCTGCCAAGCCATTCATGCCCTTTATGCTCTAACAAGGGAAGTCATCCAACCGCTCCTCCATATCCCTCATTCCACCATCATCATCAGTGTCTACTTGTTCATCGCTCTACTATTTTCCCTCGTGCCTTAGTTGGGGTTCCCTTATTTCCTGACCTATGGCGGACCTACTTCTGTCGACATCAGCTCATTTACTCCAGAAGCCAGGTCTAGGGGGTAGTGTACCTTGGTTCGAGCTCTTCTCAGCATGATCCTGAGCTATACACTTGATGGTCCAGTGATGTAGCAATAGCTATTGGTGATTCCCGGGCATGTGTGAGATGTCTCAACCCTCATGAGGGGGTGGTGCTGCAGGTAGCCCCCCACATTCCTGGATGACTTCTTCATTTCAGCCCTTGATGCAGCTTCTCCCATTTGATGATATTGGCCTCAACCGCTTGCAATGCCTCTTCGATTTGCATGTATCAGTCAGGTTTTGCGAGCCCTTCCCCATGTGTAGGGGGCATTCGGGCGTATTTGTATCTCATGTACTAAAATATTCTTGTATAAGTCCTGACGGTTATCCCAGGCATCACATGTATGTGGGATTCATCATTTTATTTAGCTGACTCATGTTTAAACCAGCACATGTTTCCTTATTGCGTTCCGTGGTTTTTCGGGCGCCTTATTCTTTGTACTTTGTCTCGGCGGGCATAGGTATGCCTCCCTCGCCGCCTTTAGCACATGTACCACTTCATAAACTAGAGACTTGTTGCACCTGTAAGTCTCATCTCCTCAGGGTCTAGTCCTTTAGCACCTTCGTCTACCTTACATTCCTCTCTCTCATTTCCCTCTTATTGTCTAGTGATTGAGCTCTTACAATGTACTTCGGTCATAAGATTTGCTCCTAACACTCGTACGTTGGGGGGCAATCTGTTACACCATTTTTTGGTCATCTAACCCATTATCATTAGATGATCCCAAGTACACCATGTAAGACCAATTTTACCCTAAGTAAAATTGCTTTCACCACGTGAAATAACTTATTCGTTTATACTTCCCGGTCATATTTAACCCAAAACAAGGAAATTAATTAAATAAACCCTTATTTATTTAATTATTTCCTAAGAATAAGTTATTTAAATAATATTATTAGTTAAATTTGACTAAATCATCCATAAATAATTAAATAAACCATTATTTATTTAATTATATTCCCATCATTTCCCTAAAATGATAAATAAATCATTTATTTATTTATTATTTATAAATAAAGGAATCGACCCAAGTCAAGAATCCTTTTCCCTCCAACAAATATAATAAAATATTCCTAAAAGGTGCTTCTAGAATTCGATTAATAATATTTTATTCATGCACCGAGTTCTAGACTGCCCCAATATTTTGTTATAAATAGGGGGGTTTTCCCCATTCATTAGTCACATTCATTGCATTAGATCACTCTGGATCTACTCTTGGTCACCATTTTCCATTTTGCTTTATGAACTCCCATTGAGTTCTATGTTTGTTTTTCTACACCAATAAGAGAGAGGAATTTTAGATCTGAAACACTGAGGACTTTCAAGAACCCATCCCACTGAGGAGAACCGGAAAACACCTTTCTTGTTTTCCTCTCAAGTGCCCCATTCTTTAATATAATATAAAATTCTTTTAATTACATTGTTCTTGTCTTGTCTATTGGATGCATGAAGCCATATTATATTTATTCTGCTTAATGTCTTTTGTGCTTAGATCTGAATTTGTGCAGCAAACTTAAAGATATTTTGCAGCCATAATCGATGTTAGGGATATTTTTTATGTGTAGCTAAAGTGATATTTTACGATGAAAGATTCATACTAACAGTTATTCAAGGATCTCTTTAAAAAAATTAAGAAAGAAAAAATTTATAAATTTAGGTATAATTTAGTTAATTATATCTCTAGGTATTTCCCATCTAGACCCTTCTACTGATCCTTGGATCACCAAGCCAAGCCCTCTTATACCTAGGTACACCGCTGATGACATTATCAGGCACTGCATTGGCACCTTCATGGTGATTGTAGAAGCAGAAGATCCAAATTCTCCCTCCTCTACTTCCAAATCCATACATTTATACTTAATTATAAGAAATTCTCTTTATTTTGTTATTTAACTACGGTACTTCTTTATTAGTTGATATCCCTAAATATTTGAGTTTTTAGAAGTAGCCTTGGCATTCCTAGAATGTGTTTGTTATTGGCAGTAATTTTGAGTCCCATTGACCTTTCTTAGTCCTTTTTGGACATTTATAAAACTATATAACTTAAATTATCTTAATGCAAAGAAATGTTTTGGCCCCTAGGCAACACCATACATTTTTCAATTAACATGTTTTTATCTCATCCCACAGGATCTGCCATTGCCATATACATGAGTCCAAGACAGAGGAACACTTCATCTTTAGGTTCCTGATCTATTAAAATATTAGAGGGAAGTTTAACTGCCTTTGCATCTTTTAGGAAGTCTCAAAACTTTTTATCTGGGTTATTATATTTCCAAGACTAGAGATTCTTGGCCTTGTACATGAAGGAGGTCCTTGGATTCAAATCTTTCTAAGTCCACCCTTTTCAACCCCCCATCCAGACCCATCCTGGCCAATTACAAAATTCTTTCAGGAACTTCCAGCAGAGAGAGGCACCAAGAGGGAGTTATACAACAATACTACATCAGATATCAGATCAGAGAGACCCCAAGAAGCCACCAATTCTCAACCCTTACATTCATGTCACCTTAGCTTCCAGGAAAACTCATATCGCATCAGTAGTTATGGTACTTCACCTAGGTCTCAGTCACAAGCTTCTACATCTAGAAAAGACATAACTCATACCTTACCACCCATCTCTTCCAAATCTTCTAACTAGTCATCTATCATAGTTTCTTCCCTTCATACTCGAGTAAGAAAGAGTATTTCAGGGGATTTTGATTACCCCTAGGTGATACATTCCATCCAATGGGAAAATTCTCCTTGGCCTTCAGTTCTCCACCCCAAACTTGCATGTATCTACATCATCGCTTTGTCTCATTCTATTAGAACTTGGGTTTTGGATTCTTCTTGACATAGGATAGATTTTATTCTATCATCTTTTCCCAGTGATTGCTTTAGAATTCCCACTTTGTATTCTCACAGTTGTATTTAGTAGTCCCATTGACCTATTTGTGGTCATTTCTTGAACATTCCAGAAATTAACTTATCTCTTCTAAATATAAGGCTGCCAATCTAATCCACTCAATCATATCTCTAGATATAATATCTCAAGTCACTGGTTACATTTAAAATCATTCATTTTTGTATAGTCATTGTGGTTCCAAATTAAATGAATAACTTCTTGTTATAAGGAACTACTATATACATGAATGTTCTGCCCAATGCAATGTCCCCTCTCCCACCCACCCTCTAGAAGCATTCTCCAAATGGAACGATGCAGGAGCACCCCAAAATAACACTCCTAAAACACCCCCTTACAATTTTGTTTTTAGGATTGCTTTCCCAAACCAAGATTGGGCACTCCCTCAAGTGCCTCTAAAGCATGTGCTGAAGAAAGGTGATTTCCTCATTTTTTGTATCCTTTTTTCATGCGGCACCTATGGGAAGGCCCCACTAGGACCCACACCCTACAGAAGAGGGATTGGGCATATAGAAGCCTCGATCTCTCTTCTTTTCTCATTCTATGTATCATCTTGTTCACCTTTGGTTAGGAATTTTAGACATTAGGGCACTAATGTTTAGGAGAACATATTTATGGATTTAAGGTTACGTACATTTAAGGTCAATCCTACCTTCCGAAAATATATCTCTAAGCCTATGCTCTATTTTCTTCTGAACTATTTATTTTTTAAATTAAGCACTTGGCCTATTTTGTAAATAATTATACAAATGTTACAACTATTTGGCCATTTCATTTCCTAGTTGACTTCCTGTTATCTAATTTACGCACTAGATGGTTGAAGTCACATCAACTAAATGGATGATTCTCTAATGATTGAACTAATATGGATGACATTTTTATATTTTTAATAATTTAGTATTCGTCTACAAGTGGCACAATTTTTTTTTTTCATATTTTATGCGACTAATTGACGATTTTGCATATTGTTTTATACATACATACACACACTCACACTAAATAGTCCTGAGGCTCTTCTCTCCAAGGATATTTTGGAAAGGAGATCTACCTCTACCACTCCCCACTTCCTTTCATACTCTATCAACACTAGTCACACATGTTAATACCAAACCTACCCCAGTTCATTCATGTTTCAATCAAATTAATAGCAGAACTTAAAGAATACTCAACTCATATTAGAAATTTCAAAAAATAAATAAATTCCCAAAAATGAACATCTTGGAAAATGCAAGGCATTTTCACATATAGTATTTCACTGACCAAATTAATTAATTTTATTCATTAAAATCATTACCATTATAGAAAACAAATACCTCTGGAAACTTTCACAAACCTAATTTCCTTCTTTGCTCACCTTAATAATTAATATTGAAATAATTATCTTAAAAGTCAAGAAAAGAAAAACAGAACAAAGAAAAGAATTAACAAGACAATACCTGAGATAGTTGTGCAAGTGCCTCACTTTGTTTTGATTGATTGTCAACTACAAAAAAATAAGAATACAACCCCATGCCAACTATAGCAATCAATATTCCAAGAATATTCTACCAACTAAATGGATAATGAAGTAAAATGTAGCCAAACGCCAGAACCAAGAAAGTCATCAAGTGTCCTAGAACTTGATATGTGACTTGAGATGTCTTCAAGGAATGTGATGAAGTTGAAAAATATGGAGATAAAACAAGATAAAACAATAAAAAAATGTAAACATTATTAGGAAATGGTCATTAGTAATTTGACGAAAATATGCAGAATACACTGAATAACTTATAGAGATACTCTAGGTCCAACAAAACCTTACAAACCATAAAAGTTAGAACATAAGCCTTCATAAAGATTAGAATAGAAAAGATAATGAATTGATAAATGGAACTAATAATCAAAGGAACAATCGAATAATTAATATAAAACTGACAAGTCCTCACCTATGAGGTGACAATAAATAATTTTTTGGCTTCCCACCTTCAACAAAATCATTTGTTTTATGACTTGATAGCTTACTAGAAATGAGTCTTTCTTCGGCTAATCTTGTTTCAACACATATATTATTGGCATACACAATAACAATGTTCTCGAGAATCAAAGTAGCAACCAACCAAAAAGTAATGTCACTACAAGGAAAATACCCTCTAGCAGATGTTTTTGAGGAACCCCTTATAAAAATACCCCATACATCTATTTCTAGTGGAGGTTACTAGAGGAGGTTGGAGGGCGAAGGGTTTTGCGGATGTTTTCCACTCGGTGCGCTTATCATCCAACATCGCATCGTTGCTTACTACAAGAGAAAGCACTGGTGTGCACAAAACATTGGCACACCGGACACTGTGTGCTCCGTACACACCTACCTAGTGCATCATGTTAATGTAGAGCATCGGTGCTTCACAACTCTTCCACGTCGATGCATCATAAAATACCACGCAAAAACCAAAACCACCTAGTACGGTATTAAGAAATCGCACCGGTGCATCATAAAACAACGCGCCAAAAAAGAAACTGACCGGTGCATTCGTAAGATACAACACTGGTGCACCTATAAACCATGCGCACCAGAAAAGGGTTAAATAAATAAAAAAATCAGCAAAAAAACCTTATTTTTTACTTTTTTCAGTGCTCCTATTACTATAAAGCACCGGTGCGTCACAACTCCTCCGCGTTGGTGCATCATAAAACACCGCGCCAAAACAGAAACCGCCCAGTGCAGTGTTAAGAAACTTTATATCGTAAAATTTTATATTATTTTAATATTTTTTTATATGCGAACTAATGTTTAATTATTAATGTTTGTAATTTTCATAAAGGAACAGTTTCCCCCCAACTTTTTCCAGATGATCAACTAGCTTCCAAAGCTAAATAGTAGTAGATTAGATGATGTTTCACCAGTACAAGAGAATATTGCAGCAAATATTAGTATTGGAAATGATTTTGTACAAGGTGAAGAACATGAAGTGAATGATGAAGGTAATTTTAATGATCCCATGGAGGTAGTTCATGATGACAGTAATGAGACAGTTCACATTAATGATGGGACAAATCAAATGCTCCAAGACTTGTATGGTGAGTCAGATGATGATGGTGGAGATAGCAGTGACGGTATTTATGATGTACATCTGATTGAAAGGTCAAGTGAACGACTTTTTGAACACTCAAATGCAACTCTTCTCTCTGCTACATTGTTGTTGGTGAACTTAAAGGTTATGAATAATTTGTCGAACAGATGTATGACACAACTCCTAAGGTATGAAATATGTATATATGATCACATATATGTAAATGTTGATTATTTTCCCTTTTTTTAGTTGTAATAAATGTGTAAAATAATAACTTATATATATATCATAGTTATCAAAACCGATCAGTTTGAACCGGTAACTGGTCAAACTGGCCGGTCAGGAGGGCTGCCGGTTGGAACCGGCCTTGCAACCCGGTCAATAGCCTCTTCTCACCTGTTTTGGCCAGTTAACCGGACCTAACCGGCCGGTTCCATACTTAACTGGCTGGTTAGGTGCTCCTCCATGAGCTGCAAATTTCTCAGTGTCTCCTCCATGAGCTGCAAATTCCTCTATTATACTAGCAACAAACTTGTCTAATAACTCATACTCAACACCATATAGCAGTAACAATACACATGATGACTAATAAGTAGAAGGCTGGCTAGCATAAAATCCCTGGTAGCATGCAACTCATCAAGTGATTCGCCATTTGTACAAGAGAGAACTGTATGGGCTGAAGCTGAATTGGTATGTAAACTTGCATTGAACACATTTACTGCTGCTTATATACGGCTTTTTATTGGTAATGATTTTTACATTTCGTGATTATATCTTTTTTTTTTTAATTATTTTCATTTTGAACTGTAAAATTGGTTTAAGCTCTGATCTTTCATCTACAATGTGATTCCCTGTTGTTACAACAAAACCTAGCACCCACAAAAAGTATAAAGTCTCAATCATGATGGTGTTAGTTTTTTACAATGCAAGAATATTGCCTACTCACTTTGAGTAGCTTTTCCTTTCTCTTTTGGTTGGATCTTCTTCAACTCAAGGGGGCATCCCTAAAAGGTAGGATTGCTAGGCTATAGAATGGGGGCACAAGGTGATTTGATAAGATGAGTGGTGGTTGTAGTGTATGAAATAGGATGAAGAAACAAAAATGGACAAAAGCAAGGAATGAATGAGAAGGAAGGAAATTGGTGCCTATCAGTTAGGGGCTAATGGAGCCATAAGGCATTTGGATAAATGAGAGAACTTGTATGTCACAAACAACTACTTTGAAGCAGGTCATACGGTAGAAGATTTTTGTTTACCATTTTCTACCAATTAGTAGATGAAGAAACAATTTGATACATTCATATTTAAGGTGTGTAATTGAGATGAAAATGGCCTAATGTATGCATTTGATCCTTATGTGTTCGCTAGAAATGTGTTGTAGAAAAGAAGTCTTCAAGGGCTAAATTTCTACTCATCAATCCGTTCATAAGGTGTTGTTTTATGGCTGTAGTATGCTTCAAAATCTACAACATAGTTGATAGAAGAAAGGGAAACAAGTGCAGAAACAGATAGCCAATGTTAGGGTATCTGTGGTATTCTTGTTCTAATTATGCAATATTTCTTGTTCATATTTATGGTATGCATTAGCCAAGACACTGTTAGAGAGGGCTGCATGGGCACTGGCCATGGACAGAGGGTTGAATATGGTGACAATCAATGCATCTCTAATTGTGGGACCTGGTATCACATACAAAATCTCAGGATCTACCATTGCATATCTTAAAGGTGAGGGTGACAGATCTGCATACCAAATAGACTCCGTTCTAGAACGTAAAAATATGGTATAGTAATCCATTGGAGAGGATCTAATCTATTGGTATAGTAATCCCTTGGAGAGGATCTAATCTATGGAAGTGAAAAATATTAGCTAGTTTATTTACAGTTGCTAGTCTTTGTGATGGCAGGGGCTGCAAAAATGTATGAGAAGGGCACTTTAGCTAGTGTGGACAAAAATTTTCTAGCGGATGCTCATATATGTGCTTATCAAGATCCATCTGCCTATGGGAGATATATCTGTTTCAATCAAATAGTCAGTAATGTAGAAGATGCTGTCAATTTAGCACAGAGTTTGCGACACCTAATACCGTTCTCTGACACTTGATACCATTCCCTGATAGGTACAGAGAAATTAGTTATTGTTCAGTTATTAAAATCACTAAAGATTTTGTATCTTCAAGATTTAAATTGAGTTGCTTACCTATTGATATTTTATCTTTAGCTATTATGTCACAATGAAATTAATCATACATAGATACTTGTTTGCCACAACTGATACCGTTCCCTAACAGGTACATAGCAATTAATTATTGTTTAGTTATTGAAATCATTGAAGATTATGTATCTTCAAGATTTAAATTGGGTTGCTTACCTAATGATATTTTTTCTTTAGCTATTATGTCACAATGAAATTAATCATGCATAGATACTCTCCAAATATAATCATGAATTCATTATTTATTTGATTTTTTTTCATAATTTGGTAACAAATTTGAAAATCCAATGGTCTACCAACAACGTCTGAATAATAAGAAGCTGACTAGATTGATGGTTGGATATGGAAACCATGCAAACCTAAGCAGCGAACTATAAGGGAAGGGGGGGTTTCCCATGTTACAGCTTAATAACAACCATGAATGAGGGGCACAAGAAAACTTGGGGAGTTTACATGCCCAAACTATATCCATTTTTGTACATACTGTAATGTAATTTTCACTTCAAGGTTTGGATAGTTGGCAATAAGTCGATTTCCATAACGACCAACATTAAAATTTTAGCCGGTGACTAAGGCTCTCTACAATATGTAGTTTTTTTCGTTAATTTCTGATGTAAAATCAATTTCCTGATTTCTGGCAAGGACAAGCGCAAGACTGCAAGTAAGTTGTTGATGGGCTGTTTGGTGTTTGAATAAAAAGTGGGATACCCCACACTTTGGAATTTTTTTATCATTATTAAAGTTCCTCCTTTTGTTTTACCATTATGGGAAGTTGCAATTTATCTTATCATGAGTTTTGTTATGAATGGAATGAGAAGTTACACTTTCTCTTATCCTAAACTATTTTATGAGTGGAGTGCATAATGTTCGTTTGATGGTATTTTTATATATTGGGATGTTGAATTCTTTAATCACAAGATAAAAAATTGAATATTGCTTTTCCTGGTCAAAATTTTATTTTTAAAGTTTTTAGTTAAGTACCGTCGCCGGTCAAACTTGTGAGAGGCCACTGTTGTGAGAGGTCTGGATTGTGTAATAGTTGTGTAACTGCTGGTGCCTGTTGGTGATTATATGCGAAGAGGAGAGCCAATCTCCATTATTGCATTGGACTGTGGAGGGATGAGTTGAGCTTCGTGAATTTATGATACTGCTCCCTTGAATTCCATGATCCATTCCCACGAGAAAATTCTGCCATGAGCTGAGTCATTTTGGATGTGTGTAGCAAACAGTGAGGCACAACTGTCAATTTGGAGGTGTGTTGGGATTATCGTATTGACTCTGCTCATTAGTTATTGGCGTTTTAATTTTTGTTCGACTTGTTATACTCATTGAAGAAATCGGCAGAGGCATGGGCCTTTGCGCTGGAGGATTTTTGAAACCAAATGATTTGCAAAGATCCCAATTTGTTGAAACTCCTCTCCAACCTCAATATCAGTGCTAGTAGTAGCATGAGAAACAACACTACGCTTAACAAAACTAGAAGAACGCATTTTCCAAACTGCACGAGAACTACTTTCCTCATGAGTCACCATGTGCCATGCTTGGTCTTGGTGGTTCTCTTCCTTCTACTCATGGTTCAGCTACCATATCTTCATTGGAACCAACACCCCGAACTCCACTAGAAAATGATTCACCATTTTGTAGTAGTGATTTTCCATTTGTACTGGTGATTCGCCATGATTTTACAAGATAATATAATCTCATGAGAGATTTGCCAAAAAATTATATATAAATATTATATTATTAATAAAATCGCCTTCCATTTTTCATATGTATCATGGGGATTCACCCATTTATTCTATATATAAATTTAGGGGGGTTCTTAAAATTTTCCCTGCGGTAGACTGTAATAGGAAATAGGTGGTATCCCTAGTATTACAACCTGTATTATTATTTTTTTATACCTAATCTGTGATATACTCTTTACTATCATTAGAGACACATACTATTCCAAAATATCAAAGAGGGCAAGTATTTAGCTTGTCCAAAAATTTAAAGGACTAGAATTAGGGATGGAAATAGCTTGTAAACTCATTCCAATGTTTTTCTTTGACATTCAGATGTTTTTTAAATGTCAAAAATCATTTATTGATACAAGTATTGGATAATTTAGAAGTATGGTGGGAATGAACAGGAATCCAATTTTGACTTTGTTCATCTGGATCTTGTGTAGCTACTCCACCATTGCTTGGGTTGCCTACATTTATCATGGTAGAGTGGAGGATGTAAGCTATGCGTATTTACATGAAACACCAGCCACCACAGTGTTTCGTGTTCTTAATTCCTTGGGAGTAATTGGATTTGCATATGTTGGACATAATGTTGCTCTGGAGATCCAAGCTACCATTCATTCATCACCAGAAAGGCCATCTAAGATCCCCATGTGGCGGGGTGTTATGTTTGCATATTTTATTGTTGCTCTCTGTTACTTCCCAGTAGCTATAGTGGGTTATTGGGCCTTCAGTCAGACTGTTTTTGACAATTTTCCCTTGACACTAAAAAAACCAGATTGGCTCATTGCAGTAGCAAACATCATGGTGGGAATCCATGTTATTGGAAGCTATCAAGTATTTTTCTAGTTGTTGAAATTATTGCTAGCCCTCTAGTGCATTTTATACCAGCTCCAATAATTTTACTCTTAATTAATTTGCACCATTCAATTAAATAGTTTACTTCTTACCAACCACAAACAATCATTTCTATTTCCATGTCAAGGTTTGTGCTTTTGATATTGCCTCGTAAAATTGCAGGTTTTTTCTATGCCAGTATACGATGGGCTAGAAAGAGTGTTGGTAAACAAATTTAAGTTACCACCAGGACTATATCTTCGCTTGGTTGCTCGATTTTCTTATGTTGGTGAGTGAAATTTGTTGCACATATCATCAAATTAGCAGTGACGTTTTCATTTCAAATTTGCTCTTACTTACATTCTTACCTCAATGACAACTTTCACCACTTTCATTGTTGTTACATAATAAATAACTAGATCCCCCTCATGGCTTCTTGTCCTTTGTCTTGTGAGCAGGTACCTTGCCTTTTGGGACCCTCTTCATTGAGCTCTTCTTCATCATGTCTAGCATCTGGCTGGGAAGGTTTTGTTATGTTTTTGGTTTCCTATTTGTTGTGCTTTTCCTACTTATTGTGTGTGCTGAGTCTCCATGGTTCTTACGTACATGCACCTATGTGTGGAGGATTGGCAGTGGTGGTGGAAGTCATTCTTTGACTCTGGCTCAGTTTCTCTCTATGTTTTCCTATATGCAATCAACTATCTGGTTTTTGATCTTCGCAGCTTGAGTGGCCCATTTTCTGCAGTGCATCTAGGGGTTTCGGTGGTGTAGCATGCCTTATCTGTGATTCCCTTCAAGGAAAAGTATCTATGATCACCTCCAACAAGTATGCAAGATTCATGTGGGTTTGAGTTCAAGGAAATGCCTTTCTTTCTCCCTTCCATCACATATATTTTCTTGCTTGCAGGCAGAAATAGATTATATCCCGCCAACATGTTTAGGGGATGTTCTTGACTTCTTAGGCATATTATAGAGCTAAGTAAGTTCTTGTAAGGATAAATAATAAGGTAAGGTGGCTAAATTACATTGAAGAAGCACCGGTTGGACTAGCACACTCACTAGCAGCACCATCTATTGAACCAGCATCAGTACCAGCAGCCGGAGAAGTAAAGGTAGCTCGGGAAAGGAAATTGTTCATATATACGATGCAGATGCAGATGCAGATCCATACCCAGATACAGATCCATATGCTATAGACCCAGAGTGAGTTACTTACCGAAAAACCCCCCGAATAGATCTAGATGCAGTTTTTCTACAGCCCATAGCTCCCCTTCTAAGGTTCCATAAAAGAAAGACTTGGAAGCATCAAAGCAAGCATATTCACCAGATCGAGAGGTAGAGGTGCTGGGAGAAGCAAGAGAAAAGCTCGATATGGGGGTAGAAGCAACATATAAAGCGTAAGCATGATCCAACCAAGCATCACCAGTAGCAACACTAGTCTGTCCAGAAGTATTATTAGTAGCAGCTATAGAAAAGGCATTTAAGGCAGAGGCACCACCTGCACCAATGGATTCTCCAGAGGCATAGGCGTTGAGGTGGGAGATTAATAGTTCCAGCCATAGTCCGGTTGCTTTACGGAACCATGCCTGTGTAGATTGAACTAGATGTGAGCCTTCTGATCCTTCGGTTCTCGTTTCCACCCACGGGTAATGAAGGACTACTCAACCTCCCTCCAAACTTGTTATTCACTGATATCGAGCGGGGGGCAATAAAACTCCCATAACATTAGTTATTTGACTATTGGTTAATTACAAGATGCTTCTAATCTATGTAGATACTAGGGATAATTTGTAATTATGTACTAGGTGTTTAAATTAAATCCATGAGAAGGAAAGGAAACTGGAAAAAGTAATTCTGACTTATATTGAACCTATTTATGTGCCTTGAAGAGTAGAGTAGAGTAATTATTAATATGGAATGAATCCCACCATATTTATTTTTTGATACCTTTAAACTGATTGGAATTTGAGAGATTTATCATTTGACACTACTAATGAAATTTCCAAATCAAATATAGTAATATCATGATGGAAGGATACTTATAATGTTGGGCACGAATTGTCATACACCCATTTTTTTCTAATTGTGATGTATAATTCACAGTGAGTCTTTATGTACAGGCTTACCTAGGACTACTAACAGGTGGAGTAGAAGCTGATGTGATGGCTGCAAATGAGATGACAACACATGCATTCCTCCAGGCAAGTCATTATATTTATTTTTATTTCTGAATTGATCTCAACCTATAGAAAAATATCTATGTTCCCTTAATTTTATTTAGCAGGAAAAATTAAGATGAAGGACTGTTATGCACAACTTTTCCTTTAATTGGGTAAATCTGGAATAAAAATTAGATGTTTGCCAACTCTTATGTATGGATGTCAAATATTTTCTGCCTTGATCTAGCAGCTATAAAAGTGCCTTCCTGCTCCTATAGTGACCTCTTATTTTGGTTCAATTGTTTTTCTAGTTGGATTTTCAGAGGGAAGCATTCTTCAAAGCTAGAAATTATCTCTGGATCTATAAACAGTGGGTTCGGTTTAATTAGTTATCATATATGTTTTCTAAGATTAGATATTTGTGGGCTTTAAAGTGAATCTAAATATAATATTTTTCATGGTGATGAGACTTACTGTTATAACTTATAATTTAAATTTTCAACAAGGAGATAACAGTTACAGTTTGAAATGTTTCAAAATTTTCAATGGAGAGATATCTTTGCTCTTGGAGAGATATCATTGCCAATGATAAATTTATGCACAAAAGGTGTCATATTAAGAGTTATGCGAGGGTTCATCTTACAAGGAAACAATTAGTGGGTTTTTCAAATACTTTTAAACCCGGTTTTGGGTCAATATCATAGAGATGATGAATAACTATTACTACCACCATAATGGGATGCTGCAAAATAAATTTCAAAAAGTGCATCCTGATTTGATGTAGCTACTAGCCATATACTTCGCTTCTCTTTCTCTTCACTTTTTTTTCTTTTCTTTTCTATTGCTTTACAATTATAATAGATTAGATATATTGTTATCTAGGAGATGCAACTAATTCTCCTAATTTGCACGTAGCTTACAAGTAGAGTGCTTCCCTTACAATTGTTGGGGTATGCCAAACGATTTTTGTCATTACCTTGTGAAGTTGTTTCTTATATCTGTGATAGAGTGGTCATTCATCTCTCTGTCTCTCTCTCTCTCATGGAAAGATACTCCAATTTTGATGGTTCTTACCCTTCATATTGGCATGAGTGATAAATTGTGATTCTCATCGCATGACAAGTTTTGCAGGGGTAATTCACAAGTATGCTAATGGCACAAACCTTGAATTTTGCTTGGAGATCGTGTATGATGGTTGTGGACCCTCTTACTTATTCTTGGTGGTGCAAGGGATGCTACATAATTGATTCAGTGGATTTAATTGTATGTATATTTTTCACTTAATTTCTACATTCAAGTCGATGCATTGTATTTTCATAATATTTGACCCTTTGGAATTATTAACTAGTTTTTTCCAAGCATTTAATGGTCTACTAATGGTGGTTGTCTGCATTAGCTGTAACATAGTTAATTGATAGAAGACAAGGGTAAAGGTTTTTTCTGTGTCTTGCATGCAGCACAAGGTATGCTGACCAATGTTCCTTTCATGGGATTGGTTGATTGGGATACTTGTGGAGCCCAGATTAAATATCCAAGCTTGTTTCTTTAAATTGTTTGGTATTGGTGTGTAACTCAAATTCCAAGTCTCCTCCCTTCATATTTAGAGTTTCTTGCTATTGGGATTCCCTATGAAGTGGTGATTGCCTACTTGACATGGAGGTATATTGGTCATGCGATCATTTGAATTGAGTTTTGATCCTTGGCTCTAACTGGTACATATGATCTACCAGTCAATAAATATTTCAGCAGAGACTATAATTTATCCTATTTGAAGAAAAATATCATCAATTTGTCAAGGTTGGAAATGTGTTTTTTCTTTGCCAGTCGAGAAACTCAGCAGTCATGTTCTTGTCATTGTCCACTTGGTCACATTGGTGGTTGCTGTTACCCCTAATGTTGACATGATTGGAAAATGCATATTTCAGGGGTATCTTGTAGGATGCTCAAGGGCTACAGACACACACTTATTTTTGGTTGAGAGTAGTCCTTCATGTGATGATATTCCTGGATGTTAAGCATAGTGATTCTCCTTGATAATAATGTGGTTGCCTTGGTTGGAATGATGATTCTAGCCTTGACAAGGTTAGATTATCAGTGGAGGTTGCTTCAGTGGTGCATAATGTTCTTCATGAACCAACATCAAGGTGGTCAAATAATCACATCTTGGTCACTTCCACCTTGTGCTGCATGGTTAGATCATAAGTATCCTCTGATGTGGTAATAAACTTACCTAGTTTCATTCATGTTCATGCCATTTTTCCATAGTTTTACCTAGGAAATTTGTTTTACCTAGGCAGGGAAGACTTGGGAAAAATTGAAAGAAATTTTGAAGGGCCTAGCTCTGTGATAGCCTTTTCTTCTCTTTATATATACTCAATTCCAATTTCAGCAAAGTTGTGGGCCAACTTGATACCTGGAAGCTGTCGAAATACATATCATTTTGGAATAAATTCACCATAATTATTTCTGCAACAATTATACAAATCATTAAGACAAATGGGGAATTACTTTTTTGGTCTAGATGAAGAACAAGAGTTGCACATACTTGAGTTGAATTCCCTCAGTTATATGTTGAGGTTGTTTGTGTAAGGACTAAATTTACATTCACTGATATTTACTAGATTGAAGACTGAAACCCATAGTTTCTACTACTGAGGTCCCCTATGAAGGAATTGGATTGGAGCATTCTGAATTTTTAGAGCTGAGTTAAGAAGCAACTTTGTGATGAAAATCCAAATATATCATGTCCCTTGAAACTTGTGCAGGAATTACCTAAACAATTTTTCATTGAATCCATACCTCTTAGTGAATAACTTAAAGAAATTAGAGCAGTTTTGCTTGTTCCAGAAAATAGTTATGAGTGTCCTCTTAATTTTGTAATTGGCATGCCTATTGGAATTTGGTTTTTGATGGTTTTGGGAGACTCAGTACAATATAACCAAATATATGTCAATGAATTTGAAGGAAATTGTGGAGTAAAATCTAGTTCAGTTACTTTTCCATTTAATGTTGTGAAAAAAGATTCATCATGTTTATTAGAAGTTTCTATTATGATGGAATGCCACTTTGAATTTGGGAGAGTTCTATTAAATATATTTCAGGCTGAATCAAAACGAGAACTTATTTCAGTATCCCATGATGGGATCCATTTTTCCCTTTGGTATTTCGGCCTGCAAGATCTTCTATCCATTGAAAAAGTTTGCAAGTCTTTGCATGCTGCAGTGAAAGATGATCCTCATCTATGGAAAACTATACATACAATGAAATCCACTGAATCAATTATGTAGCATCCCTTGCACCACCAAGAAGAAGTAATAGGGTCCACAACCATCATACACAATCTCCAAGCAAAAATCAAGGTTTGTGCCATTACATACTTGTAAATTACCCTTGCAAAACTTGTCATGCGATGAGAATCACAATTTATCACTCATGCCAATATGAAGGGTAAGAACCATCACAATGATTGACTGGCTTTGGTCCCCAATCATCATCATAGTTCTAAGTTTTCTTTATGGTTTATTCGCAACCAATCATCATCATGAGTTATCTATGGTTTTCCCTCAACCAATCAAGTGCACAGTAGGTGGTCAATAAGATCTATCATTGTCTTCAACCCTGCCATGTCTTATCCTCATTAATCTCAATGTTTAAAATGTGAGCAATCTGTGAAGCATCTAATAGAACATAAATCATGACTCATTAGCCGAAATGAAGTTTATGATAATTTTGTATTTCTTTTTGCATTGAAAATTTACCTTGTAAACCTTTACATGTATTATGTGTGTGTGTGTGTAAAAATTAAGTGTTTTTAGATATGAAATGGTATGAGTATTACTATTACATATACATAATACATATAGCTTCTTATTCAAAACTGCATGACATTGTTAACTCAATTCCCATTTTGGGCACCACGACACTGTCAACGTCAAGCACTAGTGGGTGAATGATAGTTAGGGCGGATCTGGGAGTGAGCACAAGGGGTACTAAAATTTAACGAATACAAAGTGGCAGTGGAAATTGATTTACTTTACATATTTTGAAACGCAAAAATTGCAAGACTTCCTATGATGCTTGGCGTCTTTTTTCCAAGTGAGGGGTCCATTCTAGTCTACTTAGGAAACATATATGAAATTGATCCATCTCCAAGATTGATATGTACAATAATATAGCATGGGTGTGACACTTTGCTTTCATGTGCCTTTATTTCAGTAATGAAGTTCCTATTCCTATGGCTAAACATATTCATGTGGTTTAAGAAATTTTGTTGTTGAACTTGTTTCCTTGTACAAGGTTTTTGTTGTTAATCTTTTCCCCTCTATATGTACTTATTCTAGAGGTAAATGATTCACTCACTATATGAGGTTCCCCTCTTACAAACTAGATGTTCCCATTGCTTGTTTAACCACAAAACCAAGTCCATCATTTCCTATCCTTGTACTCAGATCCATGGGCTTTCTAATTCTTTGTCCATATTTACCTAGACCTTTGTTGCCATGAAATCTAATCTAAGATTGGAATCAATTTCTTTGGTAGTTTTTTCAAAACACCCTATGCATTCATATTTAATGTTTGGTATGTCATTTTCAGAAGTCCCATATCATGCAAGAGACACATCATCATTATTAGTAACATCAAGCAAACTTTCAAGCTTTTGAACTGTGTCAAAAGTGTCACAAGAAACACCTTTCACAAAAATCTCCTTGCGGTCATGCTTTATGATCTTCTGTTTGTTTAAAAACATTTTTATAGAATTTAAAAGAAATCTATCTATGAACCAGTTCTATGTATAGGCTCTTGGTATTAAATATTTTGTTAGCACCTCATGTGGTCCTCCTAGGTGGTCTTGCCACAAGAAAATACATAGGCAGAAATATAGTGACTAGTGCCTATTGGGATGTGAATTTGTTTTGTGTAAGTGCATTGTTTTTTTGGGTTAATGTTTTTTATGTTTAGCTTTCATTCTGATAGTTTTTTGTTTTATCCAGTGATGGTGAAATTTTCATATCAGTGGATGACCTAAGAATAAAATTATGGAACCTGGAAATATGTGATCAGAGTTTCAACATTGTTGATGTCAAACCTGCCAACATGGAAGACCCGACTGGTAATTGTTGCTTTCTTGGTTGCAAAAAAACATTGTTTTATATGTATATGATAATTATTTGGAACTGTTGCTTTAAGATGTAGCTTTATTGTCTAAAAATGGTTTATGTCTGTTTAAATTTATATGTGTGAACTTATTGATAAAATTCCCAATAATACCTCTTCAATTCATGTGTGTGTTTTTACCCCATATTCCAAACAATAATTATATGATCAGGACATCCTGTAGTGTGCTGCACTTGTTACCATAAAGGTTTTGCTGGTAATAGATTTTCTTCTTATCTCTTTCATTGCCACAGGAGTAGCTTTGTTTTTTATTCCATTTAGCTAGTTTCAAGCATGTAGTGGGGATTTTCTAGTGCTGTACCATACACTAAGCTAGTGACCTATAGATTGTTTATAAAAGGTTCATTCAAATTTATTGGTATGAAACTTTTGAGTTTTCTAGAGATGAGGAATTTTGTGTGTGCATTTTTTTTTTGACAGTAACATAAAATGAATTATATGTTGAAGTTATCCCTTTTTTTGAAACCATCGAGGTATTTCTGCAAATTCTATATGCCCTTGTCCTGTTGGGTACATGCAATATCGTGCATTTATTTGTTTTCCGCACCATATTGATCTGTAGTTTATGCCATTAAATGTTCTTTTACACCATGGCCGTTGATGGTCCCTTAAACAGTTCCTTGGTTTGTGTTTTCTCTACCCAGTGCATATTGTGATTGATGCAAGAATAAAAATCCAAGTCTATTCTGGAAGGAAGAAGTTAAATGTATATTTTTGTATAGCAAACATGTCTAAAAGGTTCTATATAACTCAATTTGTTTGAAAGGTACTATTTTTAAAGATGCTTCCAATTATGAATGTGTGGAAATATGTCCATGCTCAATCTGGAAATATTATAATGTTGTATAGTGGGATTACAACATTCAATGGAGATCCCTTCCAGTAAGAAGCAACAGGTGGGTGGTATATATTATGGCAAAGTCATCTAGGATCTGCATCAGGTCTCAATTGCTTCATATGGAATGTTTACAGAGGCAAGACTCCACCAGAGTGGTGAAATGTGTCTATGGGGGATTTGAACCTTGCTGGGGGTGTGAAACATACTCTACCTTACCATGTACTCAAGCTCCTGTTAGCAACAAAAGTAATATTACAAGGAAAGTACATAAAATATTATCAGAATGATATGATTTGATTTAGAGAAATTGGAAAATATTATGATTTGCATTATAGAAAAAATGAAGATATTGTAGAAATTCATGTTTGGATTACCTCTTTGTCATCAATTTAGAAATTGGACCATTAATATAGTATATATAGGCCAACCAAAATAGGAAAAATTTGGAGTTTTGCAAACCATTTAATTCTGGATTTTGAAAACAACCAAAATCCATTTTGTAGTCTGTACTATTTGACACAACTATTGGGATTTCTTTAGAAAAGGTATTGAAATGGTATCGACACACATAGATGTCCAAAATGTCAGATAGACTAAATATTTTATATGATACACGAAGGCAGTGTACCGGGTGTCTCCAGTCCATATCGAAGTGTGATAAAGGAAAACATATAGTAAGAAGCATGATCACTAGTGTAATTTCTTCTTACATTCTCAAGGATTGTACTGAACAAATCTGAGATATTGCAACATATTACGTATGCCTCAAAATTATCAGGCATGCTCAAGTTAAGGAGCACTAGTCGCTGAAAATGTTATCTGCAAGATATTGTGCTGTTAGTATAGAATCATGATAATTATTATGTACAATGTAAACATCAGGAGGTCAGGCTTGTTTATGTGGCTGAAAACTAAACCCATTCCCCTAGTCCAGAAGCTCCCATCTCAAACTCTAGCAAGACTCCTCCCTTTCCAAGGATTACTTAATGTGAAATACCTCATATAAACATACAAATAGTTCAAGATAGACTTAACAGTCTGTTTGATCTAGGAATACTTGAGGTGGCATTGCTCATGTAGGGTTCCTATTTGATAATGGCTTCCCTAAGTCATGTCAGGGTCAACATGGATGCAATTATCATAGCACCTCAAGTATTTCTATATAATCCTACTTGATAATGTCTCCCCTGAGCCTTGTCAAGGTCAATGTGGATGAAATTATCATAAGCACATGTTTGTTTACACATTCACAAATATTTGTGTAATATTTGTATGCATTGTTTGTATGGATTCAAACCATGTGGATCCTTTGCACTGAAAGAATTTTTCATTTTAGTATCCATCTTGATTTCTTGCATTTCTTGAAAAATTTGGCTAGAATGAGTTTGGTCCTTGGAGTATATTTTCTCTCCCATTTTAAGATCAAGTTGACTGTTCTTCTTGCCTATGGCATGTTTGTTGCACGTCAATTGCCAAACACAATGGTGGCTGGTAACCTTGAGGGGCTTGACTGGATTGGAAATTTGTGACCATTGACTGCACTTTGGATAAACATATCTTGGACAATGGTGCAACTGATTGAGCTTAATCATGGAAGTATTTCAATTAGTTTTCTTGCAAATAAATCACAAATGTATGTTGCCTTTGTCAAATTATATATTGCTTGAAATAATTATTTTTTGATATATTGCTTGAAATAATTATTTTTTCTTGTCCAAATAGTGCTTGGAACAATTCCTTGCCAATGATAAATTTATGCACAAAAGGTGTCATATTAAGAGTTATGCGAGGGTTCATATTACAAGGAAACAATTAGTTGGTTTTTCAAATATTTTTAAATCCGGTTTTGGGTCAATATCATAGAGATGATGAATAACTGTTACTACCACCATAATGGGATGCTGCAAAATACATTTCAAAAAGTGCATCCTGATTTGATGTAGCTACTAGCCATATACTTGGCTTCTCTTTCTCCACTTTTTTTCTTTTCTTTTCCATTGCTTTACAACTGTAATAGATTAGATATATTGTTATCTAGGAGATGCAACTAATTCTCCTAATTTTCTTGTAGCTTACAAGTAGAGTGCTTCCCTTACAATTGTTGGGGTGTGCCAAACGATTTTTGTCATTACCTTGTGAAGTTGTTTCTTATATCTGTGATAGAGTGGTCATTTATCTCTTTGTCTCTCTCTCTCATGGAAAGATACTCCAATTGTGATGGTTCTTACCCTTCATATTGGCATGAGTGATAAATTGTGATTCTCATCGCATGACAAGTTTTGCAGGGGTAATTCACAAGTATGCTAATGGCACAAACCTTGATTTTTTCTTGGAGATTGTGTATGATGGTTGTGGACCCTCTTACTTCTTCTTGGTGGTGCAAGGGATGCTACATAATTGATTCAGTGGATTTCATTGTATGTATATTTTTCACTTAATTTCTACATTCAAATTGATGCATAGTATTTTCATAATCTTTGACCCTTTGGAATTATTAACTAGTTTTTTCCAAGCATTTAATGGTCTGCTAATGGTGGTTGTGTGCATTAGCTATAGCATAGTTAATTGACAGAAGACAAGGGTAAAGGTTTCTTGTGTGTCTTGCATGCAGTACAAGGTATGCTGACCAATGTTCCTTTCATGGGATTGGTTGATTGGGATACTTTAGGAGCCCAGATTAAATATCCAAGCTTGTTTATTTAAATTGTTTGGTATTGGTGTGTAACTCAAATTCCAAGTCTCCTCCCTTCATCTTTAGATTTTCTTGCTGTTGGGATTCCCTATGAAGTGGTGATTTCCTGCTTGAAATGGAGGTATATTGGTCATGCGATCATTTGAATTGGGTTTTGCTCCTTGGCTCTAACTGGTACATATGATCTACCAGTCAATAAATATTTCAGCAGAGACTATAATTTATCCTATTTGAAGAAAAATATCATCAATTTTTCAAGGTTGGAACTGGGTTTTGTCTTTTCCAGTCGAGAATCCCAACATTCATGTTCTTGTCATTGTCCACTTGGTCACATTGGTGGTTATTGTTACCCCTAATTTTGACATGATTGGTAAATGCATATTTCAGGGATAACTTGTAGGATGCTCAAGGGCTACAGACACACACTTATTTTTGGTTGAGAGTAGTCCTTCATGTGATGATATTCATGGATGTTAAACATAGTGATTCTCCTTGATAATAATGTGGTTGCCTTGGTTGGAATGATGATTCTAGCCTTGACAAGGTTAGATTATCAGTGGAGGTTGCTTCAGTGGTGCATAATGTTCTTCATGAACCAACATCAAGGTGGTCAAATAATCACATCTTGGTCACTTTCACCTTGTGCTGCATGGTTAGATCATTAGTATCCTCTGATGTGGTAATACACTTACCTAGTTTCATTCATGCTCATGCCATTTTTCCATAGTTTTACCTAGGCAATTTTTTTTAACTAGGCAGGGAAGACTTGGGAAAAATTGAAAGAAATTTTGAAGGGCCTAGCTCTATGATAGCATTTTCTTCTCTTTATATATACTCAATTCCAATTTTAGCAAAGTTGTGGGCCAACTTGATACCTGGAAGCTACCAAAATACATATCATTCTGGAATAAATTCACCATAATTCTTTCTGCAACAATTAGAGAAATCATTAAGACGAATGGGGAATTAATTTTTGGGTCTAGGTGAAGAACAAGAGTTTCACATACTTAAGTTGAATTCCCTCAATTATATGTTGAGGTCGTTTGTGTAAGGACTAAATTTATATTCACAGATATTTACCAGATTGAAGACTGAAGTCCATAGTTTCTACTGCTGAGGTCCCCTATGAAGGAATTGGATTGGAGCATTCTAACTTTTTAGAGCTGAGTTAAGAAGCAATTTTGTGATGAAAAGCCAAATATATCATGTCCCTTGAAACTTGTGCAGGAATTACCTAAACAATTTTTCATTGAATCCACACCTTTCAGTGAATAACTTAAAGAAATTAGAGCAGTTTTTCTTGTTCCAGAAAATAGTTATGAGTGTCTTCTTAATTTTGTAATAGGCGTGCTGATTGGAATTTGGTTGTTGATGGTGTTGGGAGACTTAGTACAATATAACCAAATATATGTCAATGAATTTGAAGGAAATTGTGGAGTAAAATCTGATTCAGTTACTTTGCCATTTAATGTTGTGAAAAAAGATTCATCATGTTTATTAGAAGTTTCTGTTATGATGGAATGCCACTTTGAATTTGGGAGAGTTATATTAAATAGATTTCAGGCTGGCTCAGATCGAGAACTTATTTCACTATCCCATGATGGGCTCCATTTTTCCCTTTGGTATTTGGGCCTGCAAGATATTCTATCCATTGAAAAAATTTGCAAGTCTTTGCATGCTACAGTGAAAGATGATCCTCATCTATGGAAAATTATACATGTGGATGATCCTTCTTGGATTAAACTAGCTCATCCATATACCATTATTGAATAAGGTATGCAGAGAAGAGGGTGGAGATAATATTGATTTTGATCGCAGACAATCAAGATTTCCTACATAGCTATCCCCCCAAAAGTGATGGTACATATTCCTGTCTCTTATTGTTTTTTCTACTCCTGACCATATCACTCTGCAGAACACATAAATTTAATATAGGAAAGGTAATGGTTCTATTGAAATATTGGTGCATGATTGTACTATTTTCAACATATTTGATTGCATTATTTTGGTGCTACAATCAATGATTGTGTATCATGTATGGTAATGTGTTTGGCCTGAATGGTTGTGATTACAATTTTGTATCTTCGCATTTTTAAGTAAAAACAGATCAAACATTTTGTTTCTTTTTATGAATTTATGTTTATTTTTGATCCAGTGGAGATGATGACTTGGGTTCCTTTTAATCAGGCTTCACCATGTGGCCTTACCTAGTGATATACAACTCGTATCTTGATGTTTTCTTCCCTTATAACCATGTCACATTATTCATACCATAGCAAAAAGTACTGGTGTAATAATGATGGATGCTTGTACTATTTTCGACATTTTCGAGTGCTTCATTTGGTGCTACAAAGAAGTTTGGATGTGTGTTACTTAGTTTGGCACGACTTGTGAGTGTTTGAGATATTTTTTTTGGATTGAATACTTGGATTACAGTTCGATGCTTCTAGATATGGATTATTTTCAAGTATTGAATTTACTTCAACATCAATTTAGAAACTGATAGAACCCTCTTGTTTTTTGCTTCATTTTTGTTTAACTATCTCTTGCAATATCTGGTAGATATTGATATCAATATCTGTTTATCTATTGCAGGTCAATGAGATTGATTCTAGTGTAGCTCTGAACATGTCTGGGTAGACTTTGGAGATGACAACTTTACCATTAGCAGTTGGGAACATAAAGTACTGGTTAGCAGAGATGGAAAAATGAAGCTATCAACTAAAGTATTTTTTGCTTCAATTAACCAACGAATTGAACGTGCTACAAGGGAGAGTGCTTGTATTGCTTTGGTAGCAATTATTGATGATTGGTTACAAAACAACTCCAATTCTATGCCAATAAAATCACAGTTTGACACATTGATATGTGAAGGATATCTGGAGTGGAGGAAGCTATGAGAACTAGAGGAATATAGAGAGAGATTCCCTGATGGACACTTTGATTTGGAAACAATATTGCAGTGAAACACGTTTTATAACTAGAATTGAACCTCCACATATTTTTAAATTGTGGAAATTGTCTTTAGATTAGATTGGGATGCAGGGGCTCTGAATTGGTTTTGCTTGGAAATATTATTTCTTTTAACATTATTGATGATGCACACAAGTGTCAAGGCTCTTGTGTGATGTTCCAGTGATATTTCAGTATTGTTTGTAAAGACTCTGTTTTTCCTATCAAAGTTGGCATCCCCTAAAACTTAGACAAGAAGGTGGGTTGGAATTTTTGGCAGGCTCTGAGACTCGACAGTATCATAATAATACGAAATAGAATTAGATGTTAGTAGAATAGTATTCTATAATGTGATATTTACATATTAATACTACTGTGTTGTTAAATAATAGACTTTATTAGACAATAATGTGGAAGCTAAATAAAATATTTTCAATGAAAAAATGCTGAAATAATTATTTAGTCTCATATTCTACTTCATTTTTTGTGATCCTTCGAGTGGCAAGGCACCTTCTATTAAGAAAATTTTCCTCTGTGACATATCATGCTTGTAAGTTAATCATAAATTTGTAGATTGTTTTACTTACTTTTGATGATGGGTAGTTCCAATAAATGGAAATGTTTAGTTGGGTTCAGTGTTTATCATCTTTATATAGGATTGACTTCTGATAATAGTATTTTATGCCCTATATAGAAATTTTTCATTAGCATGGAAATGCTTAATGGAGAAGGCTTGGTGTTGTTCTTGTGAATGTGCATTGTAACTCTTTGTAAAAATATAGAATGTTTTAATTGTAATTTTCACTTCGTTGATCTATTTGCAGGGGCGGAGTGGTACCTGCAACTATTGAGGTGCATGAGGATGAATGTGGAAGTGATGATGATGCCGGTCATCAAAGACCAACACCGAAGAAGTGAAATAAGTGTCTCCTCTGTACTTTGCTTCCTTTTTGGGTGCTTTTTCTTGGAAACCATCTCTGTTTCTATCTATGCACTGTAATTCATATGGTAAGTTAATATTTAATTTAAGAAATCTATTATATAAACTATATATACTCCTAAAATCTAAAGATCATGGATAAATATTCAAAATTTCAAACTCATGAATTTATTTTGGGAAAAAAGTTTTATAGATGCTTTTATTTGAGGCATACTTGTGTGTTAATTCAACATTCGGATATATTTTCAAAATTATTGTTTGTAAAATCTATGTATTTTTAACTATCTCTTCAGGTAAAATTTAGATATATTAAATTTATAACATCTTATAGCTTTTAAGTTGCACTAATATATCATAAAACACTGGTGAAAGACAATATCTTATGTCAAACTCAATGCCATTTATTGTGTACAACGAGATTGCCACATTCGTGCTTTACCCAAATCTTGTCTGTTTTATATGCATTCTATATCATCGATCAAGGCATGAATGCTTATAATATATTGAGCCCTAGTTCTGAACTATCCTCTCTTCAATTTCTTTGTAAGGATTGAATACAATATAATTGCATAAATTACAACTAGGGCAGAGTAATAAATCAGTATTAAAATACACCATAAGCATTAATTGCTTCAAAGTATTATAAATACATTTTAATATTAATTGATTTTCCATGCTTATATGGAACATTGTCGAGAGAAGGAACTATAACAACAATGGATTTTCATGAAATATTTATATTTTTTTCAAATGTGAAAGTTGTGATGCATTACTAAGTTTCTTCATTATTTTATAGATCATTACACGTCAAACCAACTTTACTCCTTGACTGGCATTGCATTCAACATTGTGCACAAGTATGATTTACATGTATCAATCAAAAGTATGATTTTATCTATATTTGATAATGCAAGTTGAATACATCATAAAATACATAGGAGTGCTATGACTATGAAGCTCAATATGAAATAATCTATTTATTTCTACTATTACTATTATATATGGGGTACTCTTCTAATGGCCATTTATTAACTATGTGAATAAGGCTTTGCGGAATTTGTATTTACTATAAGATTATGCATAGCTGAGTTGCGGACAACTAAGTAGAATTTGGTAGGAAGTTTGGAGTATGTGTATTTCATAATGATCTTGTCTTCTCTTCATTGATGAATTTTCAATGTGTGAGTTTTGACCTAATCCATTGCATTATCAATGTGTCAAGGCTCAAAGCTCTACCTATATGTCAACTACTTATGATCATTCCCAGGAACATGAATCCTAATTTTTGTAGGTTTAAAATTTATCACAATTTTTCTCTATTGTGGTCGAATTAGTGGAGGTTATCTCAAAATTTATTTAAGGTACCATGGATCTAAATTTCTTATGAACTTTCAACACGATAACAAACTTTGGTGCAGATTATTCATCAATTCTCACTTGGTTAGGGTTATAGATGTTGATGAAAATTTTGTGTGCATGCATGAGAGTTGGGTGCAAATGCACAATGTTGTGTAGAATTAGTGTGATAAATATGGGATAGTGCAAAGGACAGTTTTGAATATTAGTCTGAGTTGATTCGTACCTAATCAACTCAGTTAATTTGATTGTTGGTTGAATGGTTAATTTTTGGTTCAATGGACATAAGATCTTGTAGGCCCAAATACCAAAGGGAAAAATGAAGCCCATCATGGGATTCTCTTTGTAATTCTCCATCACTGATACCTTCCATGCTTCCTCAAACTCCTCTCCAACCTCCATATTAGTGCTAGTAGTAGCATGAGAAACAACACTACACTTAGTAGAACTAGAACGCATTTTCCAAACTACACGAGAACTACTTCCCTCACTAGTCACCATATGCCATGCTTGGTCTCAGTGGTTCACTTCCTTCAACTCCTGGTTCAAATACCATATCTTCATTAGAACCAACACCCCGAAATCCACTAGACAATGACTCACCATTTTGTACTAGTGATTCACCATTTGTACTAGCGATTCGCCATGATTTTATAAGATAATATAATCTCGTTAGAGATTCACCAAAAAATTATATATACATATTATATTATTAATAAAATCACCTTCCATTTTTCCTACGTATCATGGGGATTCGCCAATTTATTATATATATAAATTTAGAGGGGTTCTTAAAATTTTCCCTGATTCACTTGATCTCTCACTAGTGCAACAAATAGTTACAACTAGTTCAACTGACTCTAACTCACCTAACTAAGTTAACTGATTATTCATGCATTAAACTAATGTACCAACTGCAATTTTAACTCCATAACTAATAGAATTACTCTGCATGCCTCACCAACCACCCTCACCTCGAAATACATAAGCTAATCGAGTTTATCACACTCAATTAACCATTACAAGTAATCATGAGATAACATTACATTTTAATTTCAAATTTAATTAAGAGAAAATTAAATTAGACATTGCACCAATTTAATTAAATAAATTGGCCTTCACACTAATGTACTAGGACCTGTTAGTCCCACACTAGTGTGTGTGTTGGCATTTCTTGTTGGACTTCAACAAGGAGAGAGAGAGAGATACAAATATATTTCAAGCAAAAGAGAGAGAGATATGGATAGTTTTCGAGACAGAGAGGAGGTGTGTGAGATAGAGAGATGAAAAATGAGGGAGGAAGGGAGATAGAGATAGATATATAGGTGAGGAGATAGATACATGGATTTTTCTAGGAAGAGAGAGGGAAATAGAGATAGGTAGATATGATGAGAAATATATTGGAGTTTGATAGAGAGAGAGATAAGAAGAGAAAGAGAGAGAGATAGAGATGGACGGGGTAGAGAGAGGGAAGAAGAGAGCGAAATAGGGAGAGGGATAAGTTTTAAGAGAGAGAGAGAGTGATGGGGGGAGAGATGGAGAGAGTGAGAGAGAGGGATCAAGCGAGAGAGAGAGGTACAGGAGGGGATTGTGGGAAGGTGGAGAGAGAGATAGAGAGAGAGAGAAAGAGAGATTAGTGATGGGGAGAGAAGGGGGTAGAGTGAGGGGGTGAATTTCATGCACATTCATTCCAACATCCACCAAATGTGAAAGTGTAATGGAATAACATAGGTAAGACATTGATAGTTGTGGATGTTAATCTTTGTAATGCCCATGAATTATTCAGAATGTCTACATTCCTTTTTTAGGATTGTGTGCATTTTTTTGATAATAATTGTACAAAAAAAAATCATGCTTTCCACTCACTTGAGATCTAAAAATAAATATAGAGAAAAATGACAAAACAACAACATTAAGAAAACTTAGTATGAGTTTTTGTGTAACTAGAAAGAATTTGTTTTGTCCATTTATGTTAATGGGATTCGTGTTTTTATCTTATTATGTAAATAGAATATAATCTTTTGTAATTGGAAGGAAATTTCAGTAATTTAAAGAAAATGATTGTCTCGTTCAGTAATTGGAAGACAATTTTTTATTTTTTTTGTAAGAATGGAAGACAACCTTTTTCTTCTTGTGTAATTGAAGGAGAATTTTTGTATTTGGAAGAATGTTTATAAATTTATTTGTGATTGGAATAAAATTGACCTCTCCTTGTATCTGAAGTTCATTTAAATATGGTTAACCATTGTAGTTGCAAGATAATGTTGTAGAGGGAAAAAAACAACCGATATAAAATATCGTTGAAGCAAGAGAAAAAGTCGTGGAACGTATGGAAAAATGAAAAATTTTAGTGCATGAAATTTTAACATCTAGCACAATAGATGAACCTTCAATTAAAATTCCGTTAGAATAAATTTACATGGATTATTAGATGACTATGGATTCCCTTGGAGTTGATTACAATATGGATGAAATTAGAGAGGTAATTTTTTCACAAACTCTTAATGAAAAAAATATTGTGGTACAATTTCCTGTTGGACAATAAGACATTTCATAGACTACCATTGAGCATGTCTATTACCCTTCTAAGAATGTAGTCCCGTAATTGATAGGTCATGAGTGCCATAATACAAGTTTTTCATCCATACCTAGATTACATATTATGCAACAAATAAGTCCAAAATAGCTTCAAGAGGATGAAATTGGTTTATCATTAGGTCAAGGTAAGATACCCGACTAAATTATTCATTAGAAATCCTATAAAATCATGAGACAATACTTTCAATTAATGTTTGAAGGGACTAGATGTCAATTATTTTTGTCTTTTTTAAAATAGATTGCTTGTAAAAAACCACTAAAATGAATGTATAGGTTCTTATCTCTCGTCTTATCACTTTCACTGCTTCATGTCCTAAACATTTATATTAAAAATTAAAAGAAAAAAATAAATAAACCTTTCAAATCTAAAGGTAACTTTCAATTCACTTTGTGACACAAAAATTTTGTTCTAATTTATTTGTATAAATTAAGAATAAATATATCAATACAGGAGTTTTGCAACTTGAAAGAACACCACCATATGTGATAATCTAGTCTTAGATTTACTCTATTGTCCCATAGTGCTTAAATAATGAAATTTCTTAATGTAGATTCTAAAGAAATCCAAAGTTATAGATATTATGGTTTAACAAAAGATGTAATTTTAAAATGAGATTAAAATAATATGAGATGAAAACAAACTATTGCAAGAGAGAGAGGGTAGGGTTTCTCTGTGTCACTATGTTTTCTAACAAATTTGTTTGGTTTGGACAATAAAGAGGTGGCGAGGGGGGAGCTCTAGTATCCCCTCCGTTCAGGACATGGTCAAAGGTAAAGAAAGGGAACTCGAAGTGTATTTCTTCACCAATATTACGACCTACAATGCCTTCCACTCATCTAGAACATCCAGAGCACCCGACTTGGGTAAAAAGGAAACATGAAATGCCTCAAAAGGACCCTCGACTTCTTAGCATGAAGCTGAAGTAAGTGTTCACCATTAAGTCACAGAAGAATCTCAGAGACCTCAAATAAAGTCCAACAACAAATAAAAACCCAAGGTGAAAAAAGTACCAGTTCCGCAAATTTAGTACCAGAACGTTGTAGCCTATAGATACTTCGTGCAGGACCATGCCATTATTTCTAATTTCATGGGTACATGGCCCACAAAAAAATAATTAAACTCGAGGATTAAAAACAAATGTCACCTAAAATGAGATATGCAACTACAGTTAGGATCTAAGGGTTTCTTCACAGTCATATTCAATATCGTGGAATATCAGGACCAAATTTTCGAGGGTGGCCCATATTTGTTTAATTTGTTAGGTCTTTACATGAGGTATTGGAAGGAAACCTTCACTCCTGAAAAGGAGGACTTCAGCAAGGTCCCTATTTTGGTAATGATTTATTCACTACCCATAGACTACTAGTCACCCTTTGTGCTAAAAGGAATAAGAGACGAGTTTCGAGAAAACATCAAAATGTCATAGGGTACTAGGAATTTATACTATGTCTCATATGCAAGAATATGTGTCTACATGGAAATTTCAAGGTCGTTAAAAAAGGCTATCAAGCTGGTCTTCTGAGACGAAGTATGGCTCCGTAATATAGACTATGAGAAAATACCCTTCAGATGCAGAAAATGAAATGAGCATCGACACTTATTTAGATACTACCCCCAGAATAATTCTCAACAAAAAAACACACAAATGCAAAGGAATGCAAACAAACAAGGCTAGACCAAGGCTGCACTAAAAAAAAACAACATGAATAATCAAATAAAATAAGGCCCGCAACAATCAGCCAACATCAATAATTTCGAAGCCCTATAAGAAGAACAAGAAGAACTAATCTTAGAAGAACATCCCGAGTAGGGAAGAAAAATGCCAATCCAAAACTCAACTAAACAAAATCAAATTAGAGAGGATGGCTAGACCTTAGAAGACACTTACATGGACCCTGTTGTGGTGGATTCGACACACGGGTGTACGAAATCACACGCATTTAGAGAATGTGGCCTTTTCTCTCAACCATAAGTAACAGGTAGTATCTGGGGGGAGCTCAGAAGTATAAGACTTAAAATGAAGTAATACACTTAAGTATGTTCTGTTAAAAAAAGTAAAACTGAAAACACAAAAATAATTTAAATAGAGAGTTCCAAACAATAACAAGGTAAACAACGACTTGATGTCCTTCTTCTTATTGAATGCTTGGAATGAACACAAATCTTACCCACTTGTTGAAGGGCCTAGGTAGAGGCTCTAGGACCCGATGCAAGGATGTTTGTCCTTCAAGTTCTGCCTTCTGACGTAGTTCAACTCTCTCTCTTTGCTGGAATGGACTGAAATTTTTAGGTGGTCAACAATTGAGTCCGCTCCTGATCCTTTGTTCACATAAACAGCTGGTGTTTCTTGGGAAACTTTGGCCAACATAACCTTGTGATCATACATTGTTCGTCTCTTTAAGGGTTTATATAGGTGAGATTTCAAACCTCCTTCCATCCCTTGGTACATGGTGGATACTGGCCCAAGGGAGGGGAGATATTCCATTGTGGGATGAAATATGCTTTTGTGTGCTCACACAAGGCCTAAGGAGGCACTGGTGCTATCCTTAGGCGACTTTCACATAAGGAGAAACTATCATTTGCTTGCTTGTGGTCCTAGAAAGGGACCTTTTTCCATTTCCAGGAATGTGTGCTTATCAAGACTTCAAGAAGAACTAATATCATAAGAACATGCCAAGCAGGGAAGAAAAACACCAATCCAAAACTCAACATAACAAAATCAAATTAGAGAGGATGGCCAGACCTTAGAAGACACTTACATGGACCCTATTGTGGTGGATTCGACACACGGGTGTATGAAATCACACGCATTTAGAGAATGTGGTATTTTCTCTAAACCATAAGTAATAGGCAGTATCTGGGGGGAGATCAAAAATATAAGACTTAAAATGAAGTAATACACTTAAGTATGCTCTGTTAGAAAAGTAAAACTGAAAACACAAAAAGAAGCTAAATAGAGAGTTCCAAACAATAACAAGGTAAACAACGACTAGATGGCCTTCTTCTTATTGAAAGATTGGAATGAACACAAATATTACCCACTTGTCGAAGGGCCTAGGCAGAGGCTCTAGGTCCCAACGCAAGGATGTTTTTCCTTCAAGTTATGCCTTCTAACATAGTTCAACTCTCTCTCTCTGCTACAATCGACTGAAATTATTGGGTGGCCAACAATTGAGTCCTCTTCTTTAGCTCCTACTCTTTGGTTCACACAAACAATGGTTTTTCTTGGGCAACTTTGGCCAGCATAACCTTATGATCACACATTGTTCATCTCTTTGAGTGTTTATATAGGTGAGCTTTCAAACCTCCTTCCCTCCCTTGGTACATGGTGGATAGTGACCCAAGGGAGGGGAAATATTCCATTGTGGGCTGAAATGTGCTTTTGTGTGCTCACACAAGGCCTAAGGAGGCGCTGGTGTTGTGCTTAGGTGGCTTTCACATAAGGAGAAATTTTCATTTGCTTGCTTGTGGTCCCAGAAAGGAACTTTTTCCATTTCTGGGAATGCGCACTTATTGGGCTCCAGTGCACGTAGTAGGCACTCTTCTCAAAGGAAAAAACACGCATTTGGGCATTTATGAATAGCTCAATCTTGAATTGCTCAAAACCTTAGAGATTCTTGATTTTTGTTTATTCCATAATGTATCCCTGTCCTGTAAATCCTTAGGCTCGACATTGACTGACTTCGCTTTCTACTGTACGATTTTCAAGTGTTAACAGAACCTATTCCATTATAAAACTTAGCAGAATACCATGCTATAGAAGAATATATCGAGGGTGTGTATCTCAACTAAATAAAAGAGGAATGGGATAAAAGTGGCTTGTCTACCATACCCAAGGAGTATCTCCAAAAAGTAGAAGGGGCCTATATGTTACAATAGTAATAAAAATAGTTCACAACCATTACACCCCCAAAAGAGATTTCTCTTTAAGGAATTACGTTAAACATCACAATATATCAGTATAACCCCAAAGGTACAAGATGAAAGAGAGTGAGGAAAACCACAAGCCAACTCCTCCAAGAGTTAGGAGAAACATTAATCAATGAGTGCATCGTAAGACTCTCTCTCTAACCCCCCATATTTCTCAATTAATTTCGTCTCCTAAAACATCATAGGCTTAAATGGACCTAGAAAAAAAAGGTCTCTTAAAACATATAATAACATTTGACAAACCATACATAGTACTCCTCCAAGAGACTAAGCTTGCAACGGAGAAATTGACAACCCTGTAGAAGGAATGTTACAATGGATATAGTTATTTAATTAATGCATCTCATGGTACAGGAGGAGGGAAATTTATTTTAGGGAGGAGCTCTCAATATGATTTTTCTTCTTCATTATCAAACATAAGCTCAATCATAGTGGTTCTCAAAATCATAGGCACCACTAAAACCATTTGTGTAGCTAACATGTATGAAACCCATAGGGTGAATGAAAAGATTCAAATGTTATCTTCAATTATGAGAATCCTTGACGAAATACCTCATGCCTTAAAAATCATAGTGGGGAATTTAAAATGATCCTTAACCTTTCAAAAAACAAATGAGGACTAAGGAAGCATGACATAGACTCTAAATTTTTCCAAGAAACCATCGACAAAATGGGACTGATATACATTCAGACAGTGAGCAGTACCTACACCTAGAACAATTAAAGAGGTGTAGATAGGAAGATATCCTCAAGGCTCAATATATTCCTGATCTCAAAAGCCTTCTATTTGACCTCCTGGGAAACTAAATGTAGAATCTTACCCCAAACAGGTTTTGACCACTCGCCAATAGCTCTAAATCTTCATATATTTTCAACCCCCCAAAAATCTCCCCTTAAAATTTGAAACTTTTTTTTATGGAGAATTCAGACTTCCTAAGCAACATGAAGATCTCATGGGAGAGTTGTCCACTATAAACCAACACTAGAATGTACCAATTCCAGCAAGATTTCAAGCACATAAAAAGAAAAATTCAAAATTTGAAACAAATACTTATTTTTTAATATCATCAAGGAAGAAAACTAGTTGGAGAAAATCGTGGGGGAGTTTTAGTAACGAATCATCTAAAATGGTATCACAAACAAGATGAAAGAGGAGGAAATGAACCTTCACAAAAAATGGGAAAAGAGAGATAGGCAGAGGAAAAATGTTGGCAAGAAAAATATCGAATCCGTTGGCTCCAGTGTGGGGAAAGGAACTCCTCCTTACATTGCTCTGTTAGCACCTAATTTGAACCTTAGGCTGAAGGAAGACAAATCAGGGTAACCTTAAACCACGCTCAACCTTGTAGCTAGCCCTACAAGGTCAGGACAGGGCTCTATCCAGAAATATATTCAATGAAATGTAATTACAAAATTGATTTTAGGATATGTATAATAATGGGAAAATGTTTTTTATAAATTTCAGGGTTGTATGGAAAATATGGGGCAGTTTGAAACTGGGGAATCAAATCAGGGATACGGGGTATTACATGGGGAAAGGTAGGCACAAATTTCAGCAATTAAGTTTAAATAATGATGGGATGGTAAGACTGGTGAGGAGCTGAAAAGGGCACACGAGATGGATCCTTTTCAAACAGAAGAAAACACAGAATATTGAATGATTTCCCAAGGTAGAGCATTAAAAATGGATTCTACCTATCTAACTTGAAAACATTAAACCAGAAATGTTTATGAACATATGGTGAACATAAAAATTTACAAATGAACACAAAGGAGAGAAAAAATGCTAAAATTCATACCACATGCATCCCACAAATCAGAGCTGCATATTTTATTAATTCCCTGTCAAACTGTTACAAGGGAGCGTTGAGCATCCTCAAATGATTTTCCACACTTAATTCCCCTACTTATTGACCTCTTTACAAATGATTGAAAATTACATTAAATAGACCAAAAATGTGGGAAATAGATCCACAAAAATAGGGAGTTGTTTCACTAGAATCCAGACATAGGAAAGAGACCAATGATCTGCTCATGAAAGGGAGGAACAACAATACATTTTGGGCCATCAGAATATTTCGTTGTTACATCCAACTGTAGAATGAATCCCTTATTAATCGTTGTTGAAGATGTCTTACTAGTTCATATTTAGTTCTTGACCCTTTTACTGTTTCCTTTCCTTTGTTTGAAAATCTCTTTATTCCGAGGAAAACCTTTTGAAAACCAAAAAACTAAAATTTATGCCTTTAATGAAGAAAAGACCCCTTTTGAACAAAAAGAGTGAAGGGAAAGGGATGTGGGCCCAAATCACAATCGAAATCGAAAGAGGGGAAGTGTTTTAGAATAGAGAGATTTGGATATATGCAATGCGATGGTGCAATCACAATTAGGGATCGGAGCGGAAAGGGATAGGTATATGGGAACGAGACATAAAAACTCCGATGCAATTGGAAAGATGCGATGGGGTAATACAATATAAGATCATGGATGAATAAGGAAAAGTAGTGTCTGATTGGAGAAATCCCTTTAAAACAAACGAAAATGGTTTTTCCGCATTTTACAAAGGAAAAGGCCAAATTTCATTTGAAAAGGGGGAAGGGATCAATGTGGGATCGGGGGTACAGCATAATCCAAATCGTAAATCAGGCGGGGAAGAGGAGCAAGTGCATTATGCAAAGGGATTTTTTCCGATTGCGATTGGGGATAAGCGATGGGGGAAAGTCGTTTATAAAGTGAAATAAAATAAATTTTGAGATATAAAAAGGGAAAAGGCCCCTTTATTTTGAATGGGCGGAGGATTATATGGTGGGGCTCTAAGGTCAATTGCAATCGGCGATCGGGAGGAGAGTAGAGTGCAAGAAAAGGGCTATGGGAAAATTTCAATTGCAATTGAGTGATTAGTTGTGGGCCATCCAATTGAAAGGGAAGATTGATGGTGCAAAGGCAATCGGGGGAGCAGAGTTAATCGCAATCGGAAGAGGGGAAGTTCAATCGGGGTAGGTCAATTAGGACGTCCGATTGCGATGATGAAATCACATATGGGCCGTTGGATCATTAAGGAGATCTATGATCGAGATCTAATCAGGCAGGGTCAATCGCATCGACGATTTTGTGATCGGATAGGTCAATCGGGGTACACAATTCAAATGTTGCGATTGCGATCGGAGGAGGGGATTTACAATACAAAAACTTTAAAATTTTATTATAAAGTTTTAAAGGTAAATGAGGAAAAAGGTTTATTTAATTGCATCAGGTTTTATGGGTTTAAAAGACTTCAACGATGCAATTATGCCATCTGATAGGGGAAAAAGGGGTTTTATAAAGGAAAACATTAAACTTTTATGAAATAAAGTTTAAGGGAAAAATGGGAAAAGTGGTAGGGTTTAGGCTATAGGGGAGCTTTATTCACTTAGGCATAATTTTTTATCGAGGAGTCAATTTTGAGAGTATAATATACTGTTGGAAATCTCTTTCCGAGCTCTTTCTAATGGGCATACTTAGAAATGGTTTGAAACTAAAAATGCTATGGGAAACACATTTGAAAGTTAGGGTGATGAATTTGTGGAGATAGTAGCTTCTGAAGTGTGACTTATTACATATGAAGACATAAAATTACATAAAATATGGTAATGAAAGAAAAGTACTATGTTTTCACCTCAAAACATGGTTTTGAGGTGAAAATTACATCAAGCTAAATAAAATATTTTCTTTGATCTTCCCAGATGTTGTGACTTTGAGTTTATTAGACCTCCTCATGACCTTGATGATATTTATTGACACCTGACTCATTAATTTGACCATGATGAGACCCTAGAACCTAATGAGACCAAACTTATGACCTAATGATATGGATTTCGAAAGTGAACGTGAATCATGACTAAAGGCCATAGAGAGGAGAATCAACAAGTTTCACATGAGGGAAAATTGATGAATGACCACTACCATTAATGAATCTATGACCTAATGGAATGGTGAAAATTTATGGTATGGGACTCCTATTATGCAAATGCAAAAGAGAAAATGTGTTCACTGATGGCAGTATGAATAGACTGATACTAACATTGGCTCCAATGGGGATGGTAGCTACTTGGAGGTGCCAAGAACATCGTAGACCAAGTAGCCTTATCCATTGGGCATGGAGTCAAAAATATTGAAAACTGACACAATGCAGACTGACTCTGACTCAACAATGAGACTGAAAACTAGAATAAAGCCAAAATTTACACATATCATTTAATTTTTATAGCCTTCACCTCGGGCCCCAAACTTCAATGAGTGTGTACTTCAAATCTGACCAAAAATAACATGGCATATACAATGATTTGTGACATAATTTCCTGATCCATTTTCTTTAACACTGGTAGTGCTTCAAAAGCCTACCATTCACTACTCCTCCAGGGAAATCTTGGCCATCCATCTCTGAGAGCAAGAAAGCATTATGTTCCCTGTATGTTGAAATATTGTATGGTCCTTTCCACAGGTTGTGGAACTTACCATGCTTCCCTTTGTCCTCATTTATTGCATCCCATCTCAGCACCACATCATCCAACTGAAACTTCTCTGCTTTGGTCTTTCGGTCATAGATCTTATTTATCTTCTCCTGCAACTGAATAGCGTTCTGTGACACTTCCTCCCTTGTTTGCTGAAGGTGGATCATTTGATTGGTCCTTCGCTGATTATCATCTTCTTCACTGCCAACCTCTTGTAATAATCTCATGATTGGAACTGTAAGTGATGTAGGAAAGACAACATCAGTACCATAAACTAATTCAAAAGGTGACATACCTATGTATTTTTTACTACTAACTCTGTTTTCCCATAACGCGTTGATGATTTTTCGATGCTGGTTTCTTTTGTTTGCTTCCAACAATTTTTGATTATGTTTATCAGAGACTTATTCAATGATTCTGCTAGGACGTTGCCCTGTGGATAGTACGTTGTTGAATGGCCCAACACAATGTTGTATTTGTTGCAGAAACCCACCATCTTCTTAGATTTGAACGTTGTTGCGTTATCTGTTATAATTTTGTGAGGGAAACCAACACGAGACAAGATATTTGACTCTAGAAATTGAATAATTGTAGTATTTGTTGCCTGCCTTGCTGGAACGGCCTCGATCCATTTGGTGAAATAATCTGTACCTATCAAAATCCATCGATGTTGCACTGATGATGCGGGATGTATTTCTCCTATGAAATCAAGTCCCCACTGTTGAAAGGGAGAATTTAATACAACTGGTTTCAAAGGAAGAGGAAGCAGTTTCCTTCTCCCTTGGAAAATTGGACATTCATGAAAACTCATCGCTATTTTATATAAATCTGAAAATAAAGTGGGCCAATAATGTCCTGCTCTCAACACTTTATTAGCTATAGTTTTCCAAAACAAGTGACCACCACAATCACCTTTTTGAAAGTCATGCATTACCTTCTGAGCCTCATCTTCAACCAAACAATTGAGCAGAATACGTCCTGGATCTTTCCAATAGGAAGCACTGTTTAAAACACAATATTTAGTAGACTTAAGTTTCAGTGATCTACCTTTGCTTTTAGACATTCCTAGAGGTGGTGAAAGATGCTGAAGAACATAAAAAATATCTACATACCATGGGGATTGAAGAAAACTGTCTGAAACTGGGACAAGTAAACCTTCATCCTCATCTTCTGACATTTCTATTATGAAATTTATATCCAGGGCACGCAGGTTTGATTGAGCCATTAGCTTTTCCAAACCTTTTCCTTTGATCAGCTTTGTAGGCTTGATCTCCAAATCGTATTCCAACATTGCTGCTATCCACTTACCTCTTCGACCTTATGGACCATTTTGCATCAACACATCCTTTACTGCTGCATTAGGAGCATATGCTATGGCATGTGAATGCAAAATATATACTCTAAAATCCTTTAATGCCTTTATAAGAGCCAATTCTTGTTTTTCAAAGATATTATATCGCAAGGCATCATCTCTAATAGTCCTACTGAAAAATGCAATTGGCTTTTCAATCTGATCTCTCTTCTGCATCATAACCACAACCATAGTATGATCCGATGCAAATGAAAAAATAATAAAATATTGAGTGTAGTCAGGACTAATCAAAACTAGGGTGTTGGACAGAGCAAACTTTACCAAATTAAATGACTTGATAGCCTCCTCACTCCATTTAACAACGCTATCTTTCTTCAACATGTTAGTCATTTCTCTTAGATGTTCAGCCAAACTGGGTATAAATCTACGTAAGAAGTTCATCTTACCATTGAATGCTTGATATCCTTTTTATTTCGTGGAAGATCTATGTGCTAAATTGCCTCCACTATTAAAGGATCAATGCAGATACCATATTTAGAGATGATATGACCCAGCAACTTGCCTTCATCCATAGCAAAGAGGCTCTTCTTTGGATTAAGAGAAATCCCAAAATTTCTGCATCGCTGAAAAAAAACCCTCAAATGGTGCAAATGCTCATCATCAGAACCAGAAAACACTGTCAGATAATCCAAATAAACAACAAGAAAAACATATTTTTCATTGTGAAAAGAAATGTCCATTGCTCGCTGGAAAGTAGCTCCAGCGCTCTTCAGTCCAAATGGCATTTTGGCATACTGGAAGGTTCCCCAGGGTGTTGTGAAGGCAGTTTTGTCTTGGTCTTTCTCATGCACCAAGATCTGACTGTAGCCTGAGTAGCCATCAAGTAGTGACATCCTTGATGCTCCAACTACTCTCTACATAATATGGTCCATCTTCGGAAGTGGATAATTATCCTTTAAGGATACTTTATTCAGATTCTGAAAATCTATGCACAACCTTATTTCTCCTGTCTTTTTATGTACCGGGACCAAATTTGAAATCCAATTAGAAAATCTAATTGGGACTATGATACCAGCTTTATACAATCTATTTACCTCTTTTTCAATGGATGGAAGCAGCTTCGGGTTGATTCTTCTGAGCTTTTTTCTAAATGGCTTCTGATCAGGCTTGATGGGAATAGTATGCTAAATTATATTCTTTTCATACACCATCAAATATGAATAATCCCATGCAAACACATCAGAAAATTCAGAAATTAATTTAACATAATGTTCCTTTACCTCAAGGGATAATGCCTTTGATAATTTCACAAGCTTAGGCTTGTCAACTATTCCAAGATTAACATCTTCAACTCCTTTATCAGTAGGCACCAAGCTTGGTTTCTTTGCAATATCATCCTGATCAAAAAGCTCCTCTAAAGGTATGATACCTCTAGGAATTACATTATATTTTAGCTGCAATATTTCCATCTGATTTGCTTCGATTTCTTGATCATCAACCTCATAGTCACCTTCTCTGGGAGTATCTTTGAATTTTCCTTCACTCTACAAAAAAGCATTGATTTCATTGTCATCCCAAAACACTTTCCAATACCTTAAATTGTCCAGGACAACAGGCCGATGTTTGAAATATATCTCAAACTTGTTGCTGGAATTCATGGGGATTTTCAAGTTGCTTGTAGTAGTGGCAAGAGAATCAGCAATAATATTCTGCATTCTCAGTACTGTTGTAAAAGTGTACTCATGAAATATCTTCAAGATGTCTAGGACTGCATTTCGATATACCCTCAATAGAATATTTTTTGCTTGATACTCTCCTTTGAACTATTTAATTATCAGCTCTGAATCTCCATAATCAGAAATCCTCTTTGCATTTAGCTTCTTCAAAAAATTTCAGACCTGCAATCAAAGCTTCATACTCTACTTCATTGTTAGAGCAGTCAAAAAGCCAACTTGTAAGCACATACTCTAACATTACTAAGAACCTTTTCAGGCTGGAAAATAGGGCTCTAAATCCATATTCCAATACTAGCACCATCCTTACCAATAGCTCCATCAAAGTCCATGCTCCATAGGCCTTCTTCTTCCTCTTCTAGATGCTGAAATTTTGCTTCTTTCTCTACTTTATCCTGACTGATTTATGCATCTTTCTGCTATTTACTGTCCTTTTGCTACTGGTAGGAAGGCAACTCAGAAGTGCTTGCTGGTTCATCTTTTTCTTATTTGAGGACTTCCCTAAAATTTTCTGAAATTTCAGGTATCTCATCTACTTGTACCAACTAAACATTTTCATCATTCAAACCACCATTTGAATATAATACAAAGGACTCTAAATCTATGTGGACTGCATTAATGAGATGATTGAATAACTTCTCTTTGCTGGTGATCATGTAATTCATTTTATTCTCCCTATATATTTTTCTAAACTAACCAAACACGGGAATAGTGGCATAAGAGAAGTCAAGCTGCATGGTTCCTTCAAGTTTTGCATCTCAAGACCTAGATAGAAGCATTCCAAATGGTGGTGGAACATCGGCAACAACTACATCCATCAAAACATTTTTGGCTGGGATTTGATCTAAAGATACTACCAAGTCTTTGATAAGACCAATACAATGGACCCTACCAGAGTCAAAGGAATACAAATCATGGTATTTGCGGGTAATATCAAGTCCTAACTTCTCCATAATGGCTTTGGGCATCAAATTATGTGAGGCTCTAGAGTCCAACATAGCATTATGTAAGATGTACTCATGTAATCTAAGACTGAGGTAAAAGTGAGGTACTTCACTTTATTCAGATTGATCTTCTATGGCTGGACCAAAGATGAGTTCAGGGTAATCATCTTCAACATTTACCATATCTGAAATAGAGTCCATTTGCAAAATTCTAGACACCTGATTTTTATAAGCGCTATTTTTCACCAACTCAGTCAAGGGCATAGACACCTTCAACTTAGAAATTTCATTCTCCAAATTAAAATAAGGAACTTTTAATACCTCTTTGGTGGGAAGATATTTCTTCTCTAATTGCTCCTTTGTTGTGCTTTGTTGGTTCTTTTCATTTGCAGTGTTAATCGCTGAAGATGTCTTACTGGAGGAAGGATTGGTAGGCTCTTTGCCTTTCTTATGAGTATTTGAAGAATCATTTTTTTATTGCAGCTCCTTTCCTTTCTGAATGGGACTGATCGGCACATCTCTTCTCCTCAAAGAGTACTGATTCTATTGCGCCGATAAAGCATTCATGTATCCTCTTTGGAAATCATTGGACTCTTCATCTAACACTGTGTCATTATCCAATATGAAATTTTCGTCCCTTTGGATGTCTATGATCGCTGAGTATTCTTCATCTTCTATGAGGAATATGGGTGCACCGTCTTCTGTGAAGAAATGATTGGCTTCAATCACAGGATCATCATCATCATCCATCTCTGTTCCTTGAACGTAATTCTGCTGCAAAGGAGTTCTGATCTGTTGTTGCAGTGCTGCTTTATCCTGCGTTCTCTCTTCTCTCTTCTTAATTCTGAATTGCAGCTGCTGATGTCCTCTAAAATTCAGATTCCTTATTTGTGCTTCAAGCCTATCTGAAATGGTTAATCGATCAACCATATTTTCCACTATTTGGATCAAAGTGTCCATTTTACTGTCTGAAGGAGAGGCTTCTTCTTTCACAATGACTCTCTTTTTAGCTCTGTTCCGTGCTCTTTTGGCCAGAAAATTTGCTTCAACGCTCACATCTATATTCTGCATGTCTTCAAGCATGGTATGATCTCTTTCTCATAGCTGATATGCCATATCAGCATCGAAACCATCTGGAAAATTGAGCAAGGCTAATCCCACAGGAGGTTTGAGGTAAGTCGGAATAGAATTATACACATCATTAAATCTTAGACAATAATCCTGCACAATTTCACCCACATTTCTTTTAATATTCTCATATTCAGACAAAATTTGGAATGGGTTTTTCTTTACCTTGCACCGGTCTAAGAACTATATATGTAACTCCTGAAAAGTGCGGATAGAGCCTACTGGTAAGGCTCTGAACCACTTTCTAACGTCACCTCCAAAACTTTGGACAAACAACCTTGTGGTTACATTCTTTTCCTCTACCTCATGAAGATAAAAAAAGTCATTCATTTTATCAATATGCTGTTGGGTTATGATGCTTTGAGTGGCATCAAAGATAGGAATTTCACTTTGATAATCAGCAGGAATATCATTCAAAACCTGAGGTAAAACTAGGGGTGCATACCGGGCAGCCATGACTCGAGGTGGATTTACAATAGTGTTTGTGCTACTATAATTCAAGGGAGGCATTGATGGAGGAGATGAAAGCTGAGAATTGACTAATGGGAATGTTATTGAATTAGGGGGAGGAAATGTTGTTCCTAATGACTCTGAAGGCTCAGGGATATTGGTTACAATGATAGATGACTTCGGGGAATTCAGAATATAACCATCAATTGAAGTATTTTCCCTTTGAAATTCGATATCTATAAGAAATTCTGGATCTAAAACTGTGTCATCAAGTGTTGTTTCAGACTTAATTCTAAACAAAGAAAGCTCAAAACACTGATCAAAAGAAATATCTTCTATAAAAAACCAGTCACTGGGCCAAGAATGGGATCTGAAAATTGGTCTAGGACTTAGTGATCCTTCTTGTCTTATGACTGTTCTTGGAATGAGATTAGGATTTTCAAACACAGGGGGAGGATTTGGATCAGGATTGGCCCTTGTGTATCTTCTTTAAGCTAGTGTGGTCAAATTTCTACTTTACAAAATTTTATCTTAGCCTAGCAAACTCTAAACATCATCATCTAAAGTGCAAGAATTTGTATTGAAGATATTACTGGGGTAATGAATCTTTTATGCTAAATTCCCCCCAGTGGAGTCACCAGAAATGTTAGCACCTAATTTGAACCTTAGGCTGAAGGAAGGCAAATCAGGGTAACCTTAAACCACGCTCAGCCTTGTAGCTAGCCCTACAAGGTCAGGAGAGGGCTCTCTCTAGGAAATATATTCAATGAAATGTAATTGCAAAACTGATTTTAGGGTAGGTATAATAATGGGAAAATGTTTTTTACAAATTTTAGGGTTGTATGGAAAAGATGGGGCAGTTTGAAACTGGGGAATAAAATTAGGGACATAGGGCATTTAATGGGGCAAGGTAGGCAGAAATTTCAGCCATTAAGTTTAAATAATGATGGGATGATAAGACTGGTGAGGAGCTGAAAAGGGAAAAAGAGATGGATCCTTTTCAAATAGAAGAAAACACATAATATTGAATGATTTCCTAAGGAAGATCATTAAAAATGGATTCTACCTATCTAAATTGAAAACATTCAACCATAAATGTTTATGAATATATGGTAAACATAAAAATTTACAAATGAACACAAAGGAGAGAAAAAATGCTAAAATTCATACCACATGGATCGCACAAATCAGAGATGCATATTATATTAATTCCCTATCAAACTGTTACAAGGGAGTGCTGAACGTCCTTAAATGATTTTCAACACTTAATTCCCCTACTTACTGACTGCTTTACAAATGACTGAAAATTACATTTAATAGACCAAAAATGTGGGAAACAGATCCATAGAAAAAGGGAGTTGTTTCACTGGAATCCAGACATAGGAAAGAGACCAACGATCTGCTCCTGAAAGGGAGGAACAACAATACATTTTGGGCCATCTGAAGATTTCATTGTTACATCTAACTGTAGAACCAATCCCTTATTAATCATTGCGGAAGATGTCTTACTGGTTCATATTTATTTCTCAGCCCTTTAACTGTTTCCTTTCCTTTGTTTGAAAATCTCTTTATGTCGAGGAAAACCTTTTGAAAACAAAAAAATTGAAATTTATTCCTTTAATGAAGAAAAGACCCCTTTTGAAAAAAAAGAGCAAAGGGAAAGGGATGTGGGCCCAACTCGCAATCGCAATCGGAATAGGGGAAGTGTTTTGGAATAGAGCGATTTGGATATATGTGATGCGATGGTGCAATCGCAATCCGGGATCGGAGCGGAAAGGAATAGGTATATGGGAACGAGACATAAAAAATACAATGCGTTTGGAAAGTTGCGATGGGGTAATACAATAGAAGAGACAGGATGAACAAGGAAAAGTAGTGTCCAATTGGAGAAATCTTTTTAAAACAAACAAAAATTGTTTTTCCACTTTTTAGAAAGGAAAAGACCAAATTTCATTTGGAAAGGGAGAAGGGATCAAGGTGGGACTGGGGGTACAACGTAATCGCAATTGTAAATTAGGCTGGGAAGAGGAGCAAGTGCATTGTGCAAAGGGATTTTTTCCGATTACGATTGGGGATAAGCGATGGGGGAAAGTTCTTTATAAAACGAAATAAAATAAATTTTGAGATACATAAAGGGAAAAGGCCCCTTCATTTAGAATGGTAGAATATTATATGGTGGGGCCCGAAGGTCAATCGCAATCGACGATCAGGAGGAGAGTAGAGAGGAAGAAAAGGGCTATGGGAAAATTCCAATTGCGATGGAGCAATTAGCTATGGGCCATCTAATCGAAAGGGCAGATCGACGGTGCAAAGGCATTCAGGGGAGCGGAGTTAATCGCAATCGGAAGAGGGGAAGGTCAATTGGGACGTCCGATTGCGATGATACAATTGCATATGGGCCATTGGATTGTTAAGGAGATCTACGATCAAGATCTAATCGGGCGGGGTCAATTGTAATCTTGTGTAACCAACTTCAAAAATAGAAGAAAAGAGATATCAACGCCTTAGAAATAAGCCACTTCAAGGGGGAAACCTTCAGTACATTACATAAATGAACAATTCTTGGACGATACAATTTGAAAAACCTCCTTTCTATATATATAAGTCCATGTGGCCATAATGTAATCCTAGTGCACCACAATGTAATCCTAGCCGACCTAAGAATAATAATTTAAGGGCACAATAATAACAAAATTGGGGTTACAAGGGTACAATAATAAAAATAAGGGGGTTACACTAATAACAATAAGGGACTATACTAGTAATATAGGGACCTAACATGCCCCTCTCCTTCAAAAAAGTGTTGCCCTCAATGCTTGAGTAGCTCTGGGTGCTTCTGTATAAAATTCTCATCCTCCCATGTAGAATCTTCAGTGGGTAAGTTCTTCCACTTGATGAGATACTCTGAAATTGATCGATTCCGTAGCTATCGATTTCTTGTTTCCATGACCGCTTCAGGTTCCAATATGATTTTTCCTTCCTCATTAAGTTCTAGCAATATTGTTTGAACTGGAATATTTTCACCTATAACCTTTTTTAAGCATGAAACATGGAAAACTGGATGTACTCGCGAAGAAGCAGGAAGCTCCAATTTGTATGCCATAGAACCAATCTTTTGCAACACCTTGTAAGGACCATAGTACTTTGGTGATAATTTATTATCTTTCTTAGCTTGCTTGAGGGACATTTGTTTGTATGGTTGTAGCCGTAAAAATACCCAATCTCCTACATCAAAACTTCTCTCGCTGCGATGTTGATCTGCCTGTTCTTTCATTCGATTTTGTGCCAAATTCAGGTTATCCTTTAAGAGTTGGAGAACTTCTTGCTGATGCTCGATGTGATCTTCCACTGCTTGAACCTTCGAATTTTCCCTTAAATATGATGTGATGGATGGTGGATGATATCTATAAAGTGCCATAAATAGGGTCATTTTTGCTATAGTATGTAAGGAAGTATTATACCACCATTTAGTGAGAGGTAACCACTTGACTCATTGTGTTTGTTTATCAGATACAAAACAACGAAGATATCTTTCCAAACATTTATTTACTATCTCAGTTTGACCATCACATTGAGGATGATAAGATGAGCTATGAGCTAATTGAGTACCCAAACAAGAAAATAACTCCGTCCAAAAATTTCTAGTAAAAATGGGATCTCTGTCACTCATAATAACCCTTGGGCTTCCATGTAACTTTTGAATTCTATCCATAAATGTAGTAGCAACTGTACTCACTTTAAATGGATGAGATAATGCACAAAAGTGTGCATACTTGGTAAGTCTATCAACTACCACCATGATGACACTCTTGCCTTCAGACTTAGGTAAACCTGTGATAAAATCCATTGAAATATCCTCCCAACGTTGACTTGGAATGGATAAAGGTTGTAGAAGTCCCCGTTTCTTAATTTTCTCAACTTTATTCTGCTGGAAAACCAAACATTCTGGCACAAAATTTTGAATATCAGATTTAAGGCCATCCCAAAAAAATTCTTTCTTCATCATGTGGTAAGTTTTTAAAAATCCTGAGTGTCCTCCTAAAGGAGAAGTGTGCAATTCCAGAAGAATCTTTTGTTTTAGTTGGGAATTATTACAAAGATATAAGCTATCTTTGTACCATAAGGAATCATTTTTCCAAATAAATGTATCATATGTACTAGGATCTTGCTGCAAATTTTGAATGAGTGTCCATACATCCTTGTCCTTCTTCCATTCATCTCTTGCTTCGATTATCCAATCTAGTTGGATAATAGAAATGGCACAAAGGAATGCTTCCACCTCTTCATTCTTTCTTGAGAGTGCATCTGCAACAACATTAAGCTTTCCTTTTTTGTAGATTATTTCAAAGTCATAACCCAACATCTTTGTGACCCATTTTTGCTGCTCTTCTGAAGATAGTCTTTGTTCCAAAAGTGTTTAAGACTATCATGATCAGTTTTTACCTTGAAGTGTCTTCCCATTAGGTAAGTTCGCCATTTCTTTAGTGCATGTAGTATTGCTAACATTTCCTCCTCATAAATAGGTTTCTGTAAATACTTTCCTTTGATTGGACGACTTTCAAAAGCAATGGGTCTTCCTTCCTGCATTAAAACTGCACCAATTCCATTTCCCGAGGCATCACATTCCACAATAAAGGTTTTTGTGAAGTCTGGCGTAGCTAAGACCGGTGCTAGGCACATTGCCTCTTTAAGATGTTCAAATGCCTTAGTTTCTTCAGGAGTCCATGAAAATGCATCTTTCTTCAATAATGTTGTTAGAGGTGTTGCTATTCTCCCATAATTCTTAACAAACTTGTGATAATACCCTGTTAACTCGAGAAATCCTCGCAATTGCTTTATGGTTGTGGGGACTTTCCATTCCTTAATGGCTTTAATTTTGTTAGGGTCTACCTTAACACCCTCGTGAGATACAATATGACCCAGATATTCCACCTCTTGTACTCCAAAGAAACATTTGGATGTTTTTGCATATAATTGTTTCTCCTAAAATAGTTTGAGCACCCTATCAACATGTTCAACATGATCCTTCCAAGACCGGCTGTAGATTAGTATATCATCAAAAAATACTAGCACAAATTTTCTAAGGAAGGGTTTGAAAATGGAATTCATCAACCCTTGAAATGTAGAAGGTGCATTGGTAAAGCCAAAAGGCATGACCAAAAATTCATAATGACCCTCGTGAGTTCGAAATGTTGTTTTTGGAATATCTTAAGTCTTCATTCTAATTTGATGATATCATGAACGAAGATCCAACTTGGTAAAATAAATTGCTCCATGTAATTCATCCAATAATTCATCAATCACAGGAATGGGAAATTTATCTTTAATGGTGAGCTTATTGAGCTCCCTATAATCTGGACACATGCACCGTGATCCATCCTTCTTATGCACCAATACTACAGGAGCAGAGAAAGAACTTTGACTAGGTTGAATTATACCCGCCTCTAACATTTCTGCAATCATACGTTCAATTTCGCTCTTTTGGAAGTAAGGATATCTATAAGGCCTGATGTTTGGAGGAACACTTCCTGGAATCAAATGAATAGCATGATCATGATCACGAATAGGTGGGAGTTCTTTGGGAGTTTCAAACACCTTGGAATGATTGTCCAAGACTTGTTGGAGATCTGCAGAAATAGATGATTTTGATGTTGGAACTTCTAGTGAGCATAATTGTGCAATTACACCTCGTTGTTCTTTTTTTAGAAGCTTTGTCATGACATTAGAGCTTATTATCTTTCCTAGATTCCCTGCAATACCTCGTAATTCGACTTCCTCTCCTTCTGAAAAAAATTCCAAGAAAAGTTCTTGAAAATTAAAAGCTACCGTCCCCAAATATTGTAACCATTGTACTCCTAGTACAACATCAGCACCTCCCATAGGAATGGAGAGCATTGGACTAGTCAATACATATTCCCCCATGGTTAGCTTGATATTATGGCATTTTCCAGAGCAATTTATAGTTCCTCCATTTGCAACCATCACTTGACATTCTGGTGCTGGGTATAGGAAAAAATTTAATTCCTTGGCTACCTTATAATGAATAAAATTATGGGTGCTACCTGAATCAATCAACACTATTACCCTTTTCTTCTTGATATGTCCTTCTATCTTGAGAGTTTGAGGAGTGGTAATTCCTTCCAGTGCATTACACGATATGGTCGGATTCATTTCTTCCTCTTCTAGGGCTGGTTCCTCGTGTATATCCTCTTCTTGTTCATTTTCTTCTTCCTCTTCACAATCTATGTAAAATAATTTCTTCTCAGCACACTTATGACCTTTAGTGTATTTTCTATCACAACTATAGCAAAGCCCTTTTGCTCTTTTTTCTTCCAATTTTTGTGGTGTCAACCTTGTAGGTTGTGGAAATATAGGCATAGAAACACTTCCTTCTTTATAGAAGTGAGTGGTAGGCTTCCTTGTCGCCATAATTTTACATTCAATTTTTCTTGCCAACCTGAATGCCTTCTCCAACGAATCAGGTTCCAAAACGAGAACTTCATGTTGGATGTTATCTTTTAAAGTGCCTATGAGGAGATCAATCCTGTGTTCCTCTGGAATATTAGTTACCCTTATATTCAATTTTTGGAATTCCTCAATATGCTCCCCCACTAAACCCTTTTGTTTGAGATTTATCAATTGGCTAAAGAAGGTGTTGCTCTTTGTATCCTCATAATGTGCTATCATTTCCTCCGTAAAAATTGACCAAGTGACAATTTTTTTACGAGAGAAAATCCATCGATACCATACAAATGTATTTTGTTCTAAATGTAAAGTTGCAATGCGTACCTTTTGTGTGTTTTGCACATTATTGAGATCAAAATATTGCTCCATCTGTAGTATCCATGTTACAGGATCCTTTCCATCAAACTTCCTCATATCCATTTTTGGAATATGGTGGTTCTTTCCTCCAACATTAGAGTTTATGAAATCACGATTAACATTTATTTTGTTCTCATCATGAGTTTCCTCTACTATCTTTTCACCATTAGGAAACATTTCTTGTATCAACTTTGTCAAGCCTTCTAAATCTGCTTTTAGATCATTCTTCATGTTTTCCATTTTAGCTTCCATTTCATCCATATTAGATTACATGCCAGCTTCCATGCCATCTATCTTAGATTCCAAGCCTTTCTTCAAAACTTCCATTTCATTTTTTGCTGCTCTTTGCAAGAGCAAAATTTGGTGCACTTGCTCTTGTAAGTTTGATAGATCATGTTGCAAATCTTCACCTTCATGAGTCATAGTAGAGCCTTCTAAAGGCTTAATGGGTGTTTAATTATTTTTACGGGGCATTTTTTAGAACCCAATACTGATATCTACTCTACAATATGCCCTTGGAATCAATTCAAATTGATTTTTCAAACAATACTTATGCAATTCGGAAAAAAAAAAATACACACCTTTTTCTTGCTTTTGAGGAGCTCGATATTAAAATTTGATTATCTTTGTGATTGCGGCTCTTCAATATCTAAAATTAAGAACTAAAGTAGCCCTCTAAATTCTCTTTTGAATGCCACAGGTCTGACCTGATTTGGATTCTCCAGGACAAAGTTATGTCCAATCTCCACAATGACCTAATTATGGACTGGTTCAGTAGAGCGAACTTGTATGAATTTCCATGTGTCACTGTTTCATCCTTCACCTTTAAAATTGATAGCCAGGAAACTATAGTCCGTGCTTGTGACCAATTTTTACAATACTTCAATCTGATGCTCAGAGAGAGAGTTATTGAACTTTTCCCACGATCACCTCTTTGAGATGAAATTCGGGAGCCTGAAAAAGCACTACCTTCCAGAGATCATATCTCAAAAAATGTTGTGAACCAAGTTCTAAAATTTTGCAACAAGTTTCCTTAGGAATTCAGCTTCTCACCCTAAAAATTTCAGAATTTTTTCCTTCGTAGAAAAAAATTTATAGCGCAAATGCCACGATGACCTATTTAGGAGCCTGAAACAAGACCTAACTTCCACAGATCATATCTCCGAAAATATTGCGAACCAAGCTCTAAAATTTTTAGACGATCTTCCTCAGGATTTCCGCTTCGCACCCTAAACATTTCTGCTTCTGAAACTACGTAGAAAAAAATTTATAGCGAAAATGCCACGATGACCTGTTTGGAGTAGCGATACCCTAGAATCCAAAGCTCTCATACTAAATGTTGTGTAACCAGCTTCAAAAATAGAATAAAAGAGATATAATCACCTTATAAATAAGCCACTTCAAGGGGAAAACCTCCAATACATTACATAAATGAACAATTATTTGATGATACAATTTACAAAACCTCCTTTCTATATATAGGAGTCTATGTGGCCATAATGTAATCCTAGTGGGCCATAATGTAATCCTAGCCGACCTAACAATAATAATTTAAGGGCACAATAATAAAAAAAGGGGGTTTACAAGGGTACAATAATAACAATAAGGGGGTTACACTAATAACAATAAGGGACTATACTAGTAATATAGGTACCTAACAAAATCCCTTTAAAACAAACGAAAATGGTTTTTCCACTTTTTACAAAGGAAAAGACCAAATTTCATTTGAAAAGGGGGAAGGGATCAAGGTGGGACTCGGGGTACAACATAATCGCAATTGGAAATCAGGCGGGGAAGAGGAGCATGTGCATTGTGCAAAGGGATTTTCGCCGATTACGATTGGGGATAAGCAATGGGGGGGAATCCTTTATAAAATGAAATAAAATAAATTTTTATATATACAAAGGGAAAAGGCCCCTTTATTTTGAATGGGTGGAAGATTATATGGTGGGGCCCGAAGGTCAATCGCAATCGGTAATTGGGAGGAGAGTAGAGCGGAAGCAAAGTGCTATGGGAAAACACCGATTGTGACAGAGCGATTAGCTATGGGCCATTCGATCGAAAGGGCAGATCGACAATGCAAAGGCAATTAGGGGAGCAGAGTTAATCGCAATCGAAAGAGGGGAAGGTCAATTGGGGTAGGTCGATTGGGACGTCTCATTGCGATGATGCGATCGCATATGGGCCATTGGATCGTTAAGGAGATCTACGATCGAGATCTAATCGGGCAGGGTCAATCACATCGGTGATTTTGTGATCGGATGGATCAATCGGGGTACACAATTTAAATGTTGTGATTGTGATCGGAGGAGGGGATTTACAATACAAAAACTTTAAAATTTTATTATAAAGTTTTAAAGGTAAATGAGAAAAAAGGTTTATTTAATCGCATCAGGGTTTATGGGTTTAAAAGACTCTAACTATGTGATTATGCCATCGGATAAGGGAAAAAGGGGTTTTATAAAGGAAAACATTAAACTTATATGAAATAAAGTTTAAGGGAAAAATGGGAAAAGGGGTAGGGTTTAGGCTATAGGGGAGCTTTATTCACTTAGGCCTAATTTTCGATCCAGGAGTCAGTTTTGAGAGTATAATATACCGTTGGAAAGCTCTTTCTGAGCTCTTTCTGATGGACATACTTTGAACATGGTTTGACACTAAAAATGCTATAGAAAACACCTTTTAAATACAAGGTGATGAGTTTGTGGAGATAACAACTTCTGAAGTGTGACTTATTACATATGAAGACATAAAATTACATAAAAGATGGTAATGAAAGCAAAGTACTATGTTTTCACCTCAAAACATGGTTTTGAGGTGAAAATTACATCAAGCTTAACAAAACATTTTCTTCGATCTTCCCAGATGTTGTGACTTTGAGTTTATTAGACCTTCTCATGACCTTGCTGATATTTATTGACACTTGACTCATTAATTTGACCATGATGAGACCCTAGAACCTAATGAGACCAACCTTATGACCTAATGATATGGATTTCGAAAGTGAAGGTGAATCATGACTAAAGACCATAGAGAGGAGAATCAACAAGTTTCACATGAGGGAAAACTAATGAAATACCACTACCATCAATGAATCCATGACCTAATGGAATGATGAAAATTTATAGTATGTGACTCCTAATATGAAAATTCAAAAGAGAAAATTTGATCACTGATGGCAGTATGACTAGACTGACACTAACACACTCCATGGCCCAACAAAGGAGGAAAATAGAATCCTTAGCCTAATAACCAAGGATGGGAGAATTTTTAACTCCTGTGAGGACATTTTGAGAAAGATAAATAATTTATACAACAAGATCCATGAAAAATCAAGGATAGAAAGATACCATTCTATTAGGAAGATTACTAACAACATTACCATCATCCTCAACCAGTACCAAAACAAAATTCTCATTAGGAAATTTTCAATGCAGGAAGTCGAGGCAGCGATGATGGCTATGCCCAATGGTAAATCTCATGGACTCGATGATTTCACCATTGAATTTTCAAAAGCTACTGTTCTTTCATCAAATATGAATTTCATGCCCCGATGGAGGAATCTACGATCAACAAAACTATCCTGAGAGCGTTGAACACCACTTTTCTGACTCTCATCTAGAAGGAGGAAGGAGTTAAATCTCCTGAATGATTCCAATCTATATCCCTTTATAATGTAATTTACAAAATATCTGCAAGATTCTGGCCAATAGGATCAAGACTATTCTTCCACTCCTTATCTCAACAAACTAAGCGGGGTATGTGGAAGGTTGAAAAATTCGGGATAGCATTATCCTCTCACATGAAATGATTCATTCTCTCGAAACCCTCAGAAATCCCATCATGATGATGAAATTAGACATGTTGAAAGCTTTCGAAAAATTAAGTTGGGAATATATGCATGAAGTCCTAGTTTCCTTTGACTTCCACCATGATTGCATCGACTTGATCATAGTTATGGTCTCCACATCTTTCTTTTCCATCATGGTTAATGATTCACCTTCCAAGCCTTTTTTTCCATCAAGATGTTTCATGAAGGGATACCCTCTGTCCCCATTTATTTTTGGCTTCACGGCTGAAGGTTTAAGAAGAACCCTCCATGTAGCCAATACGAACAATACGCTCATTGGCCTAGAGCTCCACAACCCTACCCCAAATTCTAACCACCAATAATTCATCGATGACACTCTCTTGATGTGAGTCCCAATTTTTAATGAAGCATCTTCCTTCAATCATATTCTCAACTTCTTTTCTGAAGCTTATGGAGTCTCCATCAACCTTGAAAAATCTAAAATATTCTTATTTAATACCTTAGTGGCCCTTCAAAGAAATATTACTAGAATCCTTGGTTTTTAGAGGTGGTATTTACCTTCAAAATACTTGGGAGTTCCCCTTACTAACAAATCCTAGATAAAATATAATTGGGAGGAACTCCTCAATAGGCTGCATAAAAAACTCTCCAATTCGACCTTATGTTCCGTTGATTTCACTTGAAGACTTGTCCTTGTAAAATATATTCTGAAGGCCATGCCCCTTTATCTTTTCTCATTGTTTTTTCCCCTAAGTTGGTCACTAATGCCATTCGAAGCATCCAATTCAACTTATTATGGATAGGTTAAGACAAAAATAAGAAATGGTCCCTATTATCATGGGACTAGTTATGCAATCCTAAGACTTCTAGTGGTCTTGGTCTAAGAGACCCTGGAATTTTGGGGAAAGCCCTAGGGGCTTAAACCTAGTGGAAATGGCTGAAAATCCTCCTCACACCTTGGGGTCTTCATTGGAAAGTGAAGTATATGCCCAATAACTCCATCAGGTATCTCATCAGGCTCAAAGGAAATATCAATGGATTGGCCATATGGAATCAAACGTGGAAGAATAAAAACAAAATACAAGAACACAAATTCTACTTAATGTGTAATGGGGAAAGTACCCTCTTCTGGGAGGATGCCTAGAAACAATTATCGATCCTTGATAGGGATTATCATGCCTCTCTTTGAAGATCCTTACAAGAAAAAGGGATAGTTCATGTACCCCACTATTGGAAGCCTAGCACATTGGATACTAAGTGGAGATAATGGATGGATATTCAAGAGTGGGAACCCTTACCCGAAAACCTCGACTCAGGTGCCTCTAAACAAACCATACAAGAATGAAAAATCGAGATTGATCATGGGGAAAACAAGCTATGATGGGGCAATAACTTAACCAAGCTCTTTAGTCTCAAGGATGCCTATGGATACATAGCAAAAAATGAACAACTTCCACCAGAAAAAAATGGAAAATTCTATGTGAGAGATACCTCTAGCCAAAAATCACCATTTTCATCTAGCTCGTCATGCATGGAAAAATTCTCGTTTGGGAAAATCTATGGAGAAAAGGTTTTACTGGTCCCTCGAGATGTCTTCTTTGTGAATTGAAAATAGACACCACCAACCATCTCTTGAACACTTGCAACTACACCAACATGATATGATAATGGGCGAATGAGGTTTTCAGAACCATCGAAAGAGATAGAGCTTCCATTCACACCACTCTAAAATTTGGTGATATAACATATCCCCCCATCTAGTTTTGAACATGGCATGGAATATTTTATGAGGAACCATATGCTAGAATATATGGAAATAATGTAATGTGATAATTTTAAAGAATGCCAGAAAGATGGGGGAAATCGTTCTTACCTCCACCAAGAAAATCATCTGAGAAATGATCTCCATCTTGAAGATTCCTAGTGTCATTGCCACCCCCAACACCCCACCCCCCTCGACTGACAACTCAACGCATTTTTCTCCTTCTAGACCTTAATTTCCCATATCAAGGCAACACAAAAGCTACTTATGTTACCCTCGAAGCCCATTTCCACTGCCCCCCCTATGAGAAGGAGGTGGTGAAAATGAATTATGATGGTGTGACCAAAGGCAACCCCGAGGATAACGGGTTTCAATGTTGTTTTCAAGAATGCTGTAAGGGATATACTATAGGTTTAATCCAAGAACTTAGGTATCAACACTAAGAACACAATAGAGCTTCATGTGATGGAACATGGTTTATCTATTTCCTTAGAGCAAGGATTATTCCCCTTGATCGTCAAAGGAGACTCGACACTAGCACCTTGGCTTCCTGTAAAATATAGCAAGGCGCTACCATAACCAGGGTAACGGAAAAATCGAGGTTAACCAAAATGATTCACCATATCAACAAAAACATCAGTGACTCCAGTGGGCTCGACTTCCAGGTGGTGCAAAGGAAAGAGAATGGTTTGGCTAACTGGCTCGCCAACAAGGGAACAAATGGTAACTACATGATATAGTCCCTTGGATGGAATTATCTAGAATAAGGTCCCCTCAACAAATAGTGTGAGAATATAAAAACTGAGGAAAATTCATGGCATGATCATCATAACTCTCCAGAAGGACAGCATATCTCATAGACCCTGATGGTACATTCTCCCTAAATTCATTATCATGAAATATACCCCTGACATCAACTCTAATTATTCTCCTATGGGATTGAAAATCCAAATTGTGTTGTTGATCTCGGACTTTCACGCCTCCTACCTGAGACCCAGTAATATCCCTTGCATCTCTATGAATTATATGTTCTTGGTACTCACCACCTTTAATGGCATAATTATAGCCACCTTCCTCCTTGACCTCCCCATCGCTTGGCTTTCCTATGAGTACCAGAACCCCAAGCTACCTTTCATCACTCCATCCCCCCTCATGCTTCCTCAATCTTCTTTCCCCTGACCTCTTCTTCACCCCCTTCCATTCATAACCACTACTCCCTACCCTTCAACATGGCACCTCTTTGTAGCTCATCTTTCAACCCTTGTAGAGGGAGGGGTAGGAACAATTAATGTTGGAATCAAGCCAAGATGTAACTAAGAACATGCTCTTAAGCGTTGACTAATAGAGTCTCTATCAAATACAAAAGTTCAATTTCTCAGGAGACCCACAAGCATATTCGAGATCTGGAAATCTAAGCCATGACTATTCACTGCCACATTAAAAATTGAGCTCTCATGGTAGCTAAAAACTGTAATGGGCTTGTGTCTACAAGAACATAGTGACACCACAAAGGCCCTGGAAGCTAAAATTGACATGCTAAATGAAAATTTTATGGTATATGTGGATACACTTCACCATAGATGATTTGTTACTAAGGATTCACCTCATTACGCACTACTAAAGAATTGAAGGACGACCATGCAAGCAGGGAGGGACAACACACCGAGCATAAAGTGTGAAACAAGAGGTGCGTCAACTATTCACCCTACCTCCGAGGATGCACCAGCCAAAAACACCTCATTAAAGTTTATTAGGCTAGAAAAAGACCCTTTGGAGTAATTATTTTGATGAATTGAGTCTATTTATTATTTTGGCTATGCACCCTATGGGCTAGTTCTCTCTGGTTTTGGCCCCTGTCTGGAAAAACCAATGTCAATTGTGTTATTATTGTCAATTTTCTAATTGCTGTCAATTTTGTAAATTTTGTAACTAGTCATACTAGAAACCTTGATGAACACTGAAATTCTCAAATCACTCAGACCATGATGAATTAAAAATTTTGTAAGGAAAGGAAACCCAGAAAAGTTACCTTTTTTAGATGGTCAGGGCTAGACTCTGTTAGACCACTTGTCTACTATATTGATTGTAATTACCTCTTTATAATATAATGATAATGTTCTTACTGACAAAAAAAAATGAGATGAAAATCTAAATGATAGCTATGCCAACAAAGTGGAAAGGCTCAAATTATAATTTTCAAACTTAGATTCATCATTCTGACAAGAAATGAATTAATCTTCTTTGGTCTAGGTTACAAATTCATACACTAGCAAAGAATATGGTCATGAAAGTACTATACCTTAACAAATTCCAACACAAGAGTGATATTTTCCCTTATGTATTTTATTGAAAAAAGAAGAAATTTTAATTACACGTGCTAGAATATAAACCTAGTATAAAGTAAGAAAAAAATAATTGATTAAAGTTTATTTAGTTGATGAGACATAAATTATGTTAAGTTAATATATTTTACACAACAAATTAGGGCATCTACAAGTAGAAACTATGGTTTTAATATATTTTTATGACTCCTTTAGGTTGGTTAATCAAAGACTTGTAACAATACTCCTTTAGACTACTCAATATTTTATTTAACTAAGAAATATTAAACTTGGGTGTTGAAAGAAAATATGTTTTCTATTGCAAGGAAATTAAAGATGTGTATATAAAAAATGATCAATTTGCATCTACAAATTAAAAAATGAAAAATAAATCACATAGATATTCACAAAAAAAATAAAGCTTCCATTTTCCATAATATGTAGATGTAAATCAATGTTGCATGGTCAAGGAATGGTAACCCTCCCAGCCTTAACTTATAACTTCTATCATATGAAGAAACTCAAGATTCCTACATATATAGATAAAAGGAAAGCTAGTTTAGGGATTTAATAAAACTATTTTGAGTATTATGAACTTAATAGAATATAAAATGTAAATCTACTTGATCTGCTCAATGTTCCATTTTTAAAACATTTATCCAATACAAAATAAAATTGAAATGTCTGAAATGTTGATGAATCTTAACCAAACAAATTGACTCCTATTTTTATCATGCATATGGATCATATTTGACCTTTCAGGTGGAAAAAATCATGAAAAAACTTGAGCTAATGAAATGGACATATTTTCTTGCCATGATAATGTATAGTTTCCTAGTTATCCACATAGACCTCACATTAACCATAGCTTTGCAATGGTATATTTGTAGATCTAAGAGGACACAATCCATCTAGGGAAACCAAGGAACAAAAGCCATTTCCTTTTTTTCACCTAGCACGTTTGCACATATTTCAATGAAGGAGAAATTACCAAAATGCCTAATGTCTTATGAAATTTAGTGAAAAAGATTAAGCAATCCGTAGAAATTGGCAAATTTCAGAAATGAAAAGAAAATGACAAAATTATGTTTTGAGTGACTCTATTGTTAAAAATGAAGAAAAATTGTGATAAAAGTGGTGGGTAATAGGTTTACCTCGGTAGGAATAAGGTTTATTATGATGCCTATTTTCATCAACAATGATAACCAATAGTTACCGTGACACATTTGTGAGATTACACATAGAAATGGCTTAAATATGCTTTAGAAAATGTAATTACTTTAGGATAACTAAAGTTTTGATGATCAATTCTCCAACATCCAATATTTAAAAAGGATTTTTAATACAAATAGGGTCTTTCCTTGAGACTATTATTAAATTGTCTAAGTTTTGGTTTTGTACCTTTTCTTCTCATTTAGAAATCGTACTTCCTTCTTAACCTTGTTGTTTTCCAAGCATCGAGGTTGATTTCTGATTGATTTTCTTTTTCTATTTCATGTCATTCATTATGTTATATGGTTCATGGAGCCCAATCCCCATCCTTAAATATATTTACGTTTCTTGGCTATTACAAAGTTTATTCAAATAATTGTGTATTTTTAAAAATATTCTCAAAGAAATATTTAAGATTTAATATGTACTGTGATTTTTGGACTTTAAATATTAAGTTTAATATTGAAATAATGAATTTTTTTCATCCTAATGACTCTGAATGAAATCATAAATTTTTCTAAAAGTGCATTCCATGGTTCTTTATTTATTTCCAATGCTTGATTCTTCACTTATAATTATGCTTAAAAATATATGAGATTTGAAATTCATTTAATGTTTATGCTCATGTCTATCATATTCAAGGCATTGTCTTGTCATACTCCTCTTTATTTTCTTCAATTTTTTTTATTTTCATAATTATTTTTCATACAAAATGCCACTCTTAATAAAACTGGGTAGGGTGAGGAGGTTATTCTCTCAAATTTTTTCATTGATATTTGACCAATCCCAATGAATAACATAGGTATAGGAAATTTTTGTGGAAGAGAAAGTTGTAGAGGTAAAGGGGATAGAAAGTCCACTATGATTTCCTACAAACAACAAATGCTAAGATACATGTACTTCAAATATAAATAAAATTTTTAAACTAATAGTAGGAAGAGAGTAAAATATATGCTTCTAAAGGAGTTAAGAGTAATTCTCGATCTATAAATCAGGATAATACTTATGAGTTATAGAAAAATAAAGGAGAAAATTTAATGTTTGGAAGACACTGCTAAAAACATAAGGCTAATTAGAATTTAAGGGCCAAGACCATGTGGAAAATTGGAGGTAAGTTTTGTTCCTTAATTGTAGATGCAGGTACCATAAAGAATTTGGTGTCTATAATGGGCATAGAGAGGATAAATTTGAAGTGTAGGACACATCTCAACTATTATAGGGTTTTATGGTTCCAAGTATGACATGTCATCATTATTTCTAAGTGGTGTTTTATAAGTTTTCATGTTGGAAAATATTATGTACAATATTCTACGATGTTGTGCCAACGAATGCTTGTCATTAGTTAGTAGGAAGGCCTTGGTTGTATGATAGGATACTTGTTCATGATGGGGTGAAGAATTCCTTTTTACTAGCAAAGGATGGAAAGAATATCAAAACACTACTTGAGAGGAAATGAAATTAAGAGAGTAATACTAGTATCTTTAGTACAGTGGTAGGAGAGTCATGTTATGCTTGAAAAAAAAAATTAAAAGGAGAAAAAAAAAAAGTTTTGGTATTTTTTCAAAGAATCCAAGTCAAAAAGTAGAGTTGAAAACCCACTAGAATTATGAGAATTTTTATCTGAATTTAAGTAATTTTAGAGGATTTTCATGAGATGTTTCCACCTATTAGGATATTTTTTTATGAAATAATATAAATTGTAGGATCTAGTTTGCATATTAAATTGATATATAAGATAACACTTTCCAAAATGGAGGAGCTTAAGAGACAAGTGCATGAATTACTATAAAGGGGATTAATAAGAGAACATTTAAGACCATGTGTAGTATCTACTATAGGTTTTTAAAAAAATGGAAGAGCATAGAGAGTGTCCATTTATTCCAAGGTTATTAATAATTTATAGTCATGTATGAGCACCCTTTTCTTACTATACATAATTTTATGGGGTGGAAAAAGGTATTTTACAATGATATATTAATGATTTTGTATCAATAGATAAATATTCTTGAAGGATACGAATAGAAAATTATCTTCAAGGAAAATGAGGGGATTTATAAATGGTTGGTCATTCAAGTAGGTTTAATAAATGGTATGGGTATATTTTTCAAATTGAAGAATGAATAAAAAAAAATATACTTTCCTAAATATTTTTTGGTCATTAACATAGCCTAACATTCTAATTCCATGAAAAAGAAAACTACATTAAATTGTGACAATTGGAACCTAATGTTGTACTATGATGAACAAAGCCTAAACACATATTGTGTTGAAAAAAAATGAAAATGAGAAGCTAATGAAGATAAACAATGCCATAACATGATGACCATAACCAAATGTCATGAAATGATGAAAAAAACTTGATGTCACAAGGTGACCATAACTTGACATCAAAATATGCCAAACTTAACCTAAAGTCATAATATATAAAATAAAATCCTATGTTGGAATGTGATGACCATAACTCATTGTTGCACTATGATAAACAAAACTTGATGGAATAATGTAATGACCTTAACTCAACATTGCATTGTGACAAACATAGCCTAATTTCATAATGTGTCCAATAAAACAAAACATCACAATCTAATAAACATAACATTATGCCATAATGTTATGAACATATCCTATGTCATAATGAGAAGACAACCCTTCACCGACATCACCTTTTCATGTAAGCCAACCATAGTAAACTATAGCTAATTATGGTCAATCATAGTCATCCTTGGTCAACCATAGTTAATCATAATTACCCATGATCAATTACAACCAGCCATGGCCACATATACTCACCCATGGTCAATATGGTCTTACATTATCAACCATTGTCTACCTTGGTCAATTATACACAACCATAGTTAACATGGTCAACTATCGGAAAGTGTGGACAACCATGGTCAACATGGTCACCATTTATAAAATATTGACAACCATGGTCAATGTTAGTCAACTATAGCCTTTCATGAGCCACAAGATGCAAGGATGGTCAAACATGGCCCTACATTTTACATGGTCAAACATGGTTGACTATAGTAAATATGTTAAAATATGGTCAACCATAATAAACCAAGGTCACCATTAGCCATCCATACTCAACCCTTATAAACCCTACTTAACCATAGTCAACATGGTCAACCATAGCCAACATGGTCAATTATACTCAATCACAGTCCCATAAGACAACCAAAGTTAGCATGGTTAACCATATGCAACCATAATCATCCATAACTAACCATTGTCAACATGGATGACATGGGCACCATTGTAAAACATATCAACCATGGTTAAGCATACTTAATTATAACCTTTAATAAGAAAACATAGTCAACCATCATCATATGTGGTCATATATAATCTATACGATCAAACACATTCGAACATGGTAAACCATAATCGATATGGTCAAATTTGGTCAACCATAGTAAACTATGCTAATACATATCCAACCAGAGTCAACTCTAATCAACCATATTCAACTATAATAGACTATGTTCAACCATGGGTGACCTTGGGAAACCATATCCATCCAAAATTAACCATAATTAATTATTTTCAGCGTTAGAAATATGGTCACTTTTGTTAAATATTTTCAATCGTGGTCACCCATGGTTAACATGGACTTCAATCGATGACCACTGTCTACCTTAATAAGCCAAAATCAGCGATAGTCAACTATAGCCAACCATATACAATGTTAGGTAACCATATTCATCCATGGTAAATCATGATCAATAAGGAAATTTGTTCATCGTGATTGATTGTTGTCAACTATGCTCAAACATGGTGAACTAAAGTCTTTCATAGGCATCCATAGGAAACTATAGTTTACAATGTTCAAACATAGTTTGCATGGTCGAACATGGTTTACCATCATCAACATGGTTGATTTTGATTAACTATAGTCAAGTATGATTACCTTTGGTCAACCATAATAAAAAATGGTTGTACATATTCAATCATGATCACTCGTAGTCAACATGGTCTTTTCTATTTAATAATAGTCTATCCAATCAATTATACATAGCCATAATCAATCGTGGTCAACCATAAGTAACCTAAGGAAGTCATAGTAAGTAATTTTCAACCATATTCAACTTAAGCCTTTCTGGGAAAACCTTAGAAAACCATGGTCAAACCTCGTTAAACATTTCATACATTGTCTACATAGTAAAACATGGCTAAGCGTTATCAACCATACTTAACATGGTCAAACATTGTTACCCATATTAACCCATAGTTATTCATATGTCAATCATAATAAATTCAAGTCAACCCTATTTTTACCATATTCAATAACAGTAAATAGGATTTGACCATAGTTACCCATGGTCAACTATAGAAAACCATGCTTGTTCATTCTCTTTATAGTCAAATGGATCAAAATAGTTAATTGTTATCAATCGGCGTGAACCATGATGACCATGGTGAACTATATTCAACTATGTTCAACAAAAATAACACATAGTTGACGATATGGAAACCATATTCAACCATATTCAATGATAAACAACCATGGTCAACTATAGTAGACTAAAATCAACCCTACTCAATCATAATAGTCCTCTCCATATGCTTCATGTGTTAACTAGTAACATCAGCATTAAAGTAAAAGTGGCTGATATATGCCCATTGACACCAATATTTTTTACCTTTAAAATTAATGAAACCGTGTATCAATCACTTTTACTTTATTATGATGGTTACTGATTTGCATTTTTTTTACATACCCAAAAATGAAAATCTCGTACAGAAATTTCCCCAATATTATATGATCAACGCATGATGAATTCAACACATTTTCACCAATCTTTGTATATTAACCATTTTACTTCAATATGATTATTATCAATTTTTATTTTTTTGGGGGACATGATTAACCATTTCTCATACACGATGATAACATCATTGTTCTTACTAGGGAAATTGTGCATAGATTTTCTAAATATTATACGATCAACTCCAAATCGTGATGGGTTCAACACACTTTCAAAAATCCATAAAAAAATATTTTTAAATCTTAATGGAGACATTGTTGTAAAAAATATTTTGAAAGACATCCTATGGGCCCATATGTGGATACAACTCACCATATATGCTTTGTTACGAAGGATTCACCTCATTACGCACTGCTGAAGCATTGAATGACGACCATGCAAGTGGGTGGGGATAACTTGCCGAGCATAAAGTGTGAAACAAAAGGCACATCAACCAATCCCCCTACCTCCAAGGACGCCCCAACCAACAACACCTCATTAAAGTTGATTAGGCTGGAAGAAGACCCTTCAAAGTAATTATTTTGATGAATTGAATCTATTTATTGTTTTGGCTATGCACCCTATGGGCTATTTCTCTTTGGTTTTGGCCCCTATATGGAAAAACCAATGTAAATTGTGTTACTATTGTGAATTTTCCAACTGCTATAAAATTTGTAAATATTGTAACTAGTCATACTCGAAACCTGGATGAGCACGAAAATTATAAAGTCACTAAGACCATGATGAATTACAAATTTTGTAAGGAAAGGAAACCTATAAAAGTTATCTTTTGTCGATTGTCGGGGTTGGAATCTGTTAGACCACTTATCCACTATATCGATTGTAATGACCTCTTTATAATATAATGATAATATTCTTACTGAAAAAAATAATATGAGATGAAAATATAAATGATAGCTATGTCAATAAAGTGGAAAGGCTGAAATTTTAATTTTCAAACTTACAAAAAATTTCTAATTCACCATGCTCACAAGAAAGGAGTTAATCTTCTTTGGTCTAGATTAAAAATTCATACACTAGCAAATAATTTGGTCGTGAAAGTATTATACCTTGAGAAATGCCAATAGAAGAGTGATATTTTCCCTTATGTAGTTTATTTACTAAAGAAGAAATTTTAATTACACATGCTAGAATGAAAACCTACTGTAAAGTAAGAAAAACATAATTGATTAAAGTCTAATTGGTTGATCAGACATACATTAGGGCCTCTACAAGTAGAAACTATGCTTTTAATATCTTTTTATAACTCATTTATATTACTCAAAGACTTGTAACAATACTCCTTTAGACTACCTAATATTTTACTTAACTAAGAAATATTAAACTTGGGTGTTGAAAGAAAATCTAGTGTCTATTTCAAGGAAATTAAAGATGTGTATAAACAATCATCAATTTTCATCTACAAATTAGAAAATAAAAAATAAATCACATAGATATTCACCAAAAAATATAGTTTCCATAGCCCACAATATGTAGATGAAAAGAAATGGTGCATGGTCAAGGAATAGTAACCCTCCCAACCTTAACTTGTAATCTCTATAACTTCTATCATATGAAGAAACTCAAGATTCCTACATATATAGATAAAAGGAAAGCTAGTATAGAGATTTAATAAAACTATTTTGAGTATGATGAACTTAATAGAATCTAAATGTAAATATACTTGATCTCGCCTCAAGCTTCACTTTTTAGAATATTTATAAAATACAAAATTAAAATGAAATGTGTGAAATTTGATGAATCTTAACCAACAAATTGACTCCTATTTTACCACACATATGGATCATATTTAACCTTTCAAGTGGCAAAAATCAAATACAAGCTAATGAAATGGGCATATTTTTCACCGGGATAGTGTATAGTTTCCTAGTTATCCACTCCAGACCTCACATTAATCAAAGCCTTGCAATGGAATATTTGTAGATCTAAGAGGACACAATCCATCTAGGGAACCCAAGGAACAAAACCCATTGCCCTTTCTTCACCCATTTCCTTTTTTTCACCCAGTATGTTTGCACATATTTTAATAAAGGAGAAATTACCAAAATGCCTACTATCCTATAAAATTTAGTAAAAATGATTAAGCAATCCATATAAATTGCCAAATTTCAAAATTGAAAAGAAAATGACAAAAATAAGTTTTGACTGGTTCTATTTACAAATGTGATAAAAGTGGTGGGTAATAGGTTTACTTTGGTAGGGATAAGGTTTATTATGATGACTATTTTCACCAAAAATGATAACGATAGTTACCATGACACATTTGTGAGATTGCATATAGAAATGGCTTAAATATGCTTTACAGAATGTAATTACTTTAGGATAACTAATCAGTAGTTTTGATGATCAATTCTCCAACATCCAATATTTAAAAAAGATTTTTTTAAGACAAATAGGGTCTTTCCTTGAAATCATTTTTAAATTGTCTAAGTTTTGGTTTTGTACCTTTTCTTCTCATTTATAAATCATACTACCTTCTTAACCTTCCTGTTTTCCAAGGATCGAGATTGATTTCTCGTTGCTTTTCCTTTTCTACTTCATGTCCTTAATTATGTTATATGGTTCATGGAGCCCAATCCCCATCCTTAAATGGAAGAATTTAGTTACATTTCTTGGCTATTATAAAGTTTATTTAAATAATTTTATATATTTTAAAATTTTCTCAAAGAAATATTTAAGATTTCAAATGTAGTTTGATTTTTGGACTTTAAATATTAAGTTTAAGAGTGCAATGATGAATTTGTTTTCATCCTAATCACTCCAAATGAAATCATAATGTTTTCTAAAAGTGCATTCTATGATTCTTTATTTATTCCAAATGGTTGATTCTTCACTTACAATTATTCTTAAAAATCTATGAGATTTGAAATTTATTTAATATTTATGCTCATGTCTATCGTATTTGAGCCATTGTCTTGTCATAAACTCATTATTTTTTTCAAATTTTTTATTTTCATATTTATTTTTAATGCAAAATTCCACTCTTAATAAAAAGGGGTGGGGTGGGGGTTATTCCCTCAAATGTTATTCTTGATATTTGACCAATCCTAATGATTAACATAGGTATAGTAAATTTTGGTTGAAGAAAAAGTCCTAGAAGTAAAGGGGATAGAAAGTACACTACGATTTCCTACAAACAACAAGAACTAAGATACATGTCCTTCAAATATATATAAAAGCTTTAGGCTAATAGTAGGAAGAGAGTAAAAAATATGTTTCTAAAGGAGATAAGAGTAAATTCTCGATCTATAAATCATGAAAATATTGACGAGTTGTAGGAAAATAAAGAAGAAAGTTTAATGTTTGGAAGAACACTTCTAAATCCATAGGTCTAATTGGAAGTTAAGGGCCAAGACCATGTGTAAATTTGGAGGTAATTTTTGGTCCTTAATTGTAGATGGAGGTAGGATAAAGAATTTGGTGTCTATAATGGGTATAGAGAAGATAAATTCGAAGTGTAGGACACATCTCAATTATTACAGGTTTTTATGGTTCCAAGTAGGACATGTCATCATTATTTCTAAGTATTTTTTGATAAGTTTTCATGTTGGAACATATTAAGTAAAATATTCTATTATGTTGTGCCAACAAATGCTTATAATTAGTTATTAGGAAGGCCTTCCCTATATAATAGGATACTTTTCCATGATGGGGTGGAGAATTCCTTTTTACTAGCAAAGGATGGAAAGAACATCAAAACACTACTTGAGAGGAAAGTTAATTAAGATAATAATACTAGTATCTTTAGTATAGTAGTAAGAGAGTCATGATATGCTTGAAAAAAAAAAAAAGGTGAAAAAAAACAAAGTGTTGGTATTTTATCAAAGAATCCAAGTCCAAAAGTAGAGAGTTGAAAACCCACTAGAATTATGATAATTTTTATGTGAATTTAATTTATTTCAGAGGATTTTCAGGAGAGATTTCCATCTATTAGGAGAATGTTTTATCAAATAATATAAATTATAGGATCTAGTTTACCTAGTAAATTGATATTTAGCATAACACTTTCTAAAATTGAGGATCTTAAGAGACAAGTGCATGAATTACTAGGAATGGGAATTAATAAGACAAAATTTAATAGCATGTGTTGTATCTACCATCGGTGTGTCAATAAAGGGAAGAGCATGGAGAGTGTCCATTTATTCCAAGGTTATTAATAGTTTATAGTCATGTATGCACACCCTTTGCTTGATTTGATGGGGTGGAAAAATGTATTTTATAAAGATATATTAATGATTTTGTATCAATCGATAAATGTTATTGAAGGATATGAATAGAAAATTTCCTTCAAGGAAAATGAGGGGATTTATAAATGGTTGGTCATTCGAGTAGGTTTAATAAATGGTATGGGTATACTTTTTCAAATTGAAGAATCAAGCACAAAAAACATACTTGCCTAAATATTTTTTGGTCATTAACATGGCGTCACATCCTAATTCCATGAAAAAACCCCTACATCAAAATGTGACAATTGCAACCTAATGGTGTCCTATGATGAACAAAACCTAAACACATATTACGTTGAAAAAAATGAAAATCAGAAGGTGTTGAAGATAACCCAATGCCATAACATGATGACCATAACGAAATGTCATACTATGATTAAATAAAATTGATGTCACAAGGTGATCATAACTTGACATAAAAATATGCCAAACATAACCTAAAGTCATAACATAAAAATAAATCATATGTTTGAATGTGATGACCATAACCCACTATTGTACTATGATAAACAAAACTTGATGGAATAATGTAATGACCTTAACTCAACATTTCATTGTGACAAGCATAGCTTAATGTCATGATGTGTCCAATAAAACCGAACATCACAATCTAATAAACATAACATTATGTCATAATGTTATGAACATATCCTATGTCATAATGAGAAGACTACCCTTCTCCAACATCACCTTTTCATGTAAGCGAACCATAGTAAACTATAGCCAATGATGGTAAATCATAGTCATCCTAGGTCAACCATAGTTAAGCATAACTACCCATGATCAATTACAACCAACCATGGCCACATATACTCACCCATGGTCAATATGGCCTTACATTGTCAACCATTTTCTACCTTCGTAAATTATACACAACCATAGTAAACATGGTCAACTATCAGAAAGCATGGACAACCATGGTCAACATGGTCACCATTATCAAATATTGACAACCATGGTCAATGTTAGTCAACTATAGCCATTCATGAGCCACTAGAGGCAACCATGGTCAAACATGGTCCTACATTCTACATGGTCAAACATGGTTGACCATAGTTAGCCTGTTAAAATATGGTCAACCATAATAAACTAGGGTCACCATTAGCCATCCATACTCAACCCTTATAAACCCTACTTAACCATAGTCAACATGGTCAACCATAGCTAACATGGTCAACCATACTCAATCATAGTTCCATAAGACAACCAAAGTTAGCATGGTTAACTATAGGCAACCATAATCATCCATAGCTAACCATTGTCAACATGGATGACATGGGCACCAATGTAAAACATATCAACCATGGTTAATTAAGCATACTTAATTATAGCCTTTCATGGGAAAACATAGTCAACCATCATCATACGTGGTCATATAAAATCTATATGATAAAACATATTCGAACATGGTAAACCACAATGGGTATGGTCAAATTTGGTCAACAATAGTAAACCATACTAATACATATCCAACCATGGTCAACTCTGATCAACGATATTCAACTATAATAAACTACGATCAACCATGAGTGACCTTGGGAAACCATATCCGACCAAAATTAACCATAATTAATCATTTTCAACATGGGAAAGATGGTCACCATTGTTAAATATTGTCAATCGTGGTCACCCATGGTTAACATGGACTTCAATAGATGACCATAGTCTACCTTTATAAACCAAAATCAACAATAGTCAGCTATAGTCAAGCATAGACAATGTTAGGTAACCATATTCATCCACGGTAAATCATGTTCAACAAGGAAAGTTTGTCATTATTATTGAATTTTGTCAACTATGCTCAAACATGGTCAACTAAAATCTTTCATAGGCATCCATAGGAAACCATACTTTACAATCTTCAAACATAGTTTGCATGGCAGAACATGGTTTACCATCACCAACATGGTTGATCTAATCAACTATAGTCAAGTATGATTACCCTTGGTCAACCATAATCAAACAGGGTTGTACATAGTCAATCATTATCAATCCTAGTCAACATGGTCTTTTCTATTTAATAATATTCTATCCAAACAATTATACATAACCACAATCAATCGTGGTCAACCATAAGTAACCTAAGGAAATCATAGTAAGTAATGTTCAACCACAGTGAACTGAAGCCTTTTGTGGGAAACCTTAGAAAACCATGGTCAAACCCGGTTAAACATGTCATACATAGTCTACATGGTAAAGCATTGTTAAGTGTTTTCAACCATACTTAACATGGTCAAACATTGTTACCTATATTAACCCATAGTTATTCGTATGTAAATCATAATAAATTCAAGTGAACCCTACTTTTACTGTATCTAATAATAGTCAATAGGAGTTTACCGTATTCAGCCATAATAACTATAGAAAGCTATGCCTACACATTCTCTTTATATTGTTATAGATCGAGGTGAACCACCATCAATAATGTTCAACCAAAATCAACCATAGGCAATTATAGGCAAACAAAGTCAACTTTACTTTTTCATAATCATCTATACTCAATAATGGTTAACTTAGGTTACAAACCATGGTGTACCTTGGGCAACTATAACTAAATGTTGACAACCATGATGAACTATATTCAACTATGGTCAACAACAATTGATGATATATCAACCATCATCAACAATATTTAATCATAAACAACCATGGTCAACTATAATCAACTAAACTCAACCCTACTCAATCATAGTAATTCTCTCCATATACTTCATGTGTTAACTAGTAACATCAGCATTAAAATAAAAGTGGCTACTATATGCCCATTAACACCAATATTTTTTACCTTTAAAATTAGTGACATCATGTATCAACCACTTTTACTTTACTTACTATGATAGTTGTTGATTTGCATTTTTTTCTTACATAGTCAAAAATGAAAATGTCGTACATAAATTTCCCCAACATTATATGATCAACGCGTGATGAATTGAACACATTTTCACCAATCTTTGTATGTTAACCATTTTACTTTAATATGATTATTACTGATTTGTATTTTTTTGGGACATTTTTAACCATTTCTGATACGGGATGATAACGTCATTGTTCTTACTAGGGAAATGGTGCGCAGATTTTCTAAATATTATACGATCAACTCCAAATCGTGTTGGGTTCAACACACTTTCACACATCCATAAGCGAAGATTTAACTAATGTTAACGGAGACATTGTTGTAAAAAAAATTCTCAAAGACCTCACGCGTTCAGAAATTTAATAGCGTTGCTCCAATACATCACATGCTGTAAAATAGATCATTCAAAGGGAGGTATCTATTAGTAAGCCCGAGAAGCACCATTGTTTGTGAAGGTGCACCATTGTTTGTTTGTGATAAGAAGCACCATATCTATCTCGATCCATCATACGATGCATAAAAGAGGCGGCGAGAGCACGGGTCTGCCTCACCATTGCGAAGGGTCCAGTCGTTATATGTTCATAGACCTCTGGCTGAAGATAGCCTTTGCTTCGTTGATCATGATACATATGCGTGTGGGGTAAGAAAATATCGCATGTTATAAGTTGATGGCATGTGTATTAAGCTGTAATTACGCCGATAGGCGTATCCCCCTATCGGAAATAACATCTTTTGTGATTATGCTAATTAATCTTTTTGATCTGATGGTCTAGATTGAAAGATGCCGGTATATTCTCGTCGTCACCACTCAATCAATGGATGAAATTCAAAAAAGTAACTTCCTTGCATATCTAAATCACATATTTAAACCATACTTAAATTAATTTTTTACAAAACATGATTAAAAATTTATTGTGCCATTTTTTGACCGCCACCTATCAAGATTAACAAGTGATGGTTCAAACTAAAATGCCACCTAATTGATGGTTCAAATTCTCAAATAAACGTGCGCGCGCCACCTATCAAATAAGCTTTGTCCATGTTCGTGCGGATTCAAGAATACTATGGCGTGGTTTTGCCACTTGGAGGCTGATCCGATTCACCATGGTATGGTGGTGGGCGAGTGGGAGGAGAAGCGGAATTCAAGATCGCTGTCATCGACTGTCATCACGATTAAGTTGCCCACTTCGCCAGTGCTTCAGTTGGCCTTCTCCTCTTGTGCGTTACTTAATAAAAAATCTGAAAGGCCCACGTTGATGCGTCAATGCTGTGGATTATGGTAGTCCCTGGAAATTACTGTGTGTTGTTTTTTTTGGCGTAGTCGCAATTACTGTGTGTATGGCGTAGTCGCATTACTGTGTGTTGTTTTTTTTGTTACAGAGTATCATGGGGCGCGGGCTGCGAACAGAAAGAACAACTCTAGGGCCTGGCTCAAAAACTTTAGTTTAGTCTTCTTCCGATGTAAATCGCTTCTCTGAAACCTCAAGGGTGATTTTGAAGGGAACACTCCAGCCCGACTCTGACTCTCAGTGTGCAAGTGATTATTACAGGTATCTCCTCTTCGTTTGCTTTAATCGCACCCTTCCTGTTAAGGTTAACTTTTACCTCCTCATTCTTTCGATGGATGTTTCTAAGATGGTGATACGGGAATGTCATTATGGCTCATGGGATATATTGGAGGCAAGAAATTCTGATTTTGATAAATGGTCTACACACTTTTGTAGTCTCTCTATTTAATACGACATTATGTGTTCTTTGATGTCTATGCATATCCTGAATGTTGTCTGTCTGCATCTTCATCCGAATAACTGGAATGAGAATATTGGTGGAATTTGCTGTGTGGAGGTAGTCCATACCCAGACATATTGATGAGTAGTTAATGGAGGTGCGAGCCATATCATGGTCAGACCATTCATGTTATGGCAGCGATATCGATTTTATGTGCTGCAATTTCTGAAACAGTTAGTTTGTGGTTTTTCAAATAGTAGTTTGTGGTTATCAAATATCAAGGTGAAACAACGAAATATCAATACGGTTCTCCTTTTTTTAATTTTATGGTTTTGGCAAAATGTAGAATGATGTCTCGATCTTTATATTTATTCGTATAACTGGAAATTTAGAGGGAGAATGTTGGTGGAGCTGTGTAGGTTACGCACTCATATTAATGAGTAGGGAATGGAGGTTTGAGCCGGAATGAGAATATTGGTGGAATTTGCTGTGTGGAGGTAGTCCATAACCAGACATATTGATGAGTAGTTAATGGAGGTGCGAGCCGTATCATGGTTAGACCATTCATGTTATGGCAGTGATATTGATTTTATGTGCTGCAGTTTCTGAAAAAGTTAGTTTGTGGTTTTTCAAATAGTAGTTTGTGGTTATCAAATATCAAGGTGAAACAACGAAATATCAATACGGTTCTCCTTTTTTTAATTTTATGGTTTTGGCAAAATGTAGAATGATGTCTCGATCGTTATCTTTATTCGTATAACTGAAAATTTAGAGGGAGAATGTTGGCGGAGCTGTGTAGGTTACACACTCATATTAATGAGTAGGGAATGGAGGTTTGAGCCGTACCATGTGAGACCATTCAGTTAGGTAAGCGATATCGGATTTTTTGTGCTTTTTTTCTAGGTGAAATAGCAAAATATTAATACGGTTCTCTTTTACGTTTTACGGTTCTTGATCATTCCCTGTATAACTGGAAATTTAGAAATTTAGAGGGAAAATATTGGCATAGCTAGCTGTGTAGGTAGTGCATACCCATAGATATTAATGGAGGTGCGAGCAGATTTACTATTGTGCCATTCATGTTTATATGCTAATTAATATAAATATAAATATTAATATATATTAATAATATAAATAAACCATGTCACATCCTTATTATAAGGCGTATATAAAATAGATTTATGTGATTTATTATTAGTTCTTATTAGTGACTATATTAATAAAGGTGTTATTATATTAATAAATATTATTAATACATTTATTAATAATATTTATTAATATAATAACACCTTTGAAATTAATATTTGGTTTAAGAATAATTATATCCTTAGTAATATAAATAGAAATATATATTAATTTATATTAATAATATAAATAAACCATGTCACATTCTTATTATAAGGCGTATATAAAATAGATTTATGTGATTTATTATTAGTTCTCATTAGTGATTATATTAATCAAGGTGTTATTATATTAATAAATATTATTAATATATTTATTAATAATATTTATTAATAAATTATTCTTAAACCAAATATTAATAAATATATGAATGATATTTATTAATATAATAACACCTTTATTAATATAATCACTAATGAGAACTAATAATAAATCACATAAAATATATTAATTTATATTAATAATATAAATAAACCATGTCACATCCTTATTATAAGGCGTATATAAAATAGATTTATGTGATTTATTATTAGTTCTCATTAGTGATTATATTAATAAAGGCGTTATTATATTAATAAATATTATTAATAAATTATTCTTAAACCAAATATTAATTTCAAATAATATTAATAATAATTTATTAATAAATATATTAATAATATTTATTAATATAATAACACCTTTATTAATATAATCACTAATGAGAACTAATAATAAATCACATAAATCTATTTTATATATACCTTATAATTCCACTCAATCAATGAATTTTTCTTATATTATATTAAGATTTATGGCAGTGTGTCTTGTGGGTCTTTCTAGCCCCAACATTGTCCGTAAACTATTTCACACTAATCTTAAATTATAAATTTTACTGGTAGTCATGTTATAAGTTTTTCAAAATAGGTGTCTTCACTATTCCTGTTATAAGTTTTTCTAAGCACGTGCCTTCACACCTAAAAACATGATTAGTATTGCATATAAATCATGCACTGCTGTGCGAATACTTTTCACTTTGAATGAAATTATTTCCTTTAGGCGGTTGTTCATTTTCTATTTTATCCTTGAGATCAAATAAGTGTCTTCACTATTCCGGTTATAAGTTTTTCTAAGCACGTGCCTTCACACCTAAAAACATGATTAGTATTGCATATAAATCATGCACTGCTGTGCGAAAACTTTTCACTTTGAACGAAATTATTTCCTTTAGGTGGTTGTTCATTTTCTATTTTATCCTTGAAGATCTCATCACTGCATGTCTCATCATCAGTCATTATTACACAAACACGTCTAATTAAAGCCTGGTTTAGTTGGTAGCAGCATATAGCTGGAACTTCTTGAAACATTTATTTGTTTTGGTTATTAGCAACATATAGGTGGAACTTCTCGATACTTATTAAATCAGGTGCCTGGTTTAGTTGGTAGTAGCATATAGGTGGAACATTTTGTTTTAACAAGTATTTAGAAGAGAACATTTCCTACACAGTTAGATTCTCCGATGACCATACAGAAAAGGAAGATGGGTATGGACATAGACATTGAAGAAAGATATATTGATGGGTATGGACATAGAATATATTGTTGAAACTTCCTAATTTGGCTCATGTTACAAACCTAGACAATTTCATCTCCCATTTCTCGAAAATATAAATGAAAATACCTTTAAATGTGATGATTGTCTTCCTATATTTTCACTTTCACTTTCGATTGAAGCGTGTAAGTCTAGAACTCATTCTTTTTAATTCTCATAGTAGTGTGTCTCGTTGTAGCCCCAACATTGTCCGTAAACTATTTCACACTAATCTTAAATTATAAATCTTAAATTATAAATTTTACTGGTAGTCATGTTATAAGTTTTTCAAAACAGGTGTCTTCACTATTACTGTTATAAGTTTTTCTAAGCACGTGCCTTCACACCTAAAAACATGATTAGTGTTGCATATAAATCTATTTGTTGATGATAAATAATCCACGAGCTTGCCAATAAAATAGAATCATATTCATTCTCATAAATTCAATAATCATATATAAACATTAATTTTTTAAACTGATATCGTGTTCAAACAATAAATTGAAGTTTCTATTTCACCAACCTAGTGGAATAAAACCAACTCCTTTGTTAGGCCTGGTTCCCACTCTATTGAGTTAATTATTATGGAGTAAATACAGAAAGAGAATAAGGGTAAGGGTATGGATATTATAGTGAAATATTGTTCTGAGAAGAAGAAATAACTAAGGATATTAAGCTTAATAGGACTTTTTCCATTTCGGAAAATTAAAATATATTCTTTGATCAAGTTATAAAGTATCATCGTCGATAATTATAGAATTCTAATTCAAATAGAGCATGTTAGAATGAAGGACTTAAACATGATGGTAAATTAATTGTATTTATAATGAATTAATTTTCTCCATCAAATTAATTCTCAATTTGGGGAATTTAGCTTTACTTTTCACTCAATGGTTAAAACCATATGATAAAAACCTACTTCATGGAAATCGAATCAATATTCGATACTTTTCAATTAGGATTTATTACTTTTCAATTAGGATTTATAGAATTAGGATTTATTACGAACCTATAATTATATTGATATTTTTTTTTTCTTTACATTCAAATGATAGCGTGATATCATCTCACATTTATGAGATAGTTTCAATTTCATTACAGAATTAGTGCAATTTATTTCATGCAAATAAAAGTTAAATAATTAAGAATTTGTTCTAATATGAGCTTAAATCTATGAGGTGGCTAACTAAGCCCACATGTTAGTCTGGAATATTGTTGTCTCAAATAAGTTTGAGGTATTTTTAAAAACTATGGTTGGGTTATTTTTACTTACATTTTTTTTTAATCTCTTAAGCCCATTTCACATGTAGTAGTTTGTATAAATTTATTTATAGTTTATTGTATATTATTTTTTATGTCGACATAATTTATTTCCGATGACCTGTTATATAACGCACAACTTTTGGATGCCTTATTTTTAAGATGATTCTTGTTCGCCTGCTGGAACAGATCTGTCAACATTCGTTTTATTTTAGATTAATGCAATGCCATTTTCATTTAGTATCTGATTCCTAATCTTCACATAAATTTTGAAAAGGAGGTGGAAAATTCATGTTTCTCTACTTTGAAATCCTGTTGTTGTGATTACAACACAAAAAACAGAGTTTATAAAGTAAAACAGTGGATCATTAATGAAATGTCTTTGCAACAAATAAAAAGCATCGTGTTCTATGTGTAGATTTTTTCAGTCGTTCTCTGTGGTCATTAAATCTGTGTATAGATTTAGGGTTCAATATATTTATTTTAAAATTTTATAATTTTGGGGTCTTAATATATTAATATTAGGGTTTAATTTATTATTATTATTATAATCAATTTAATATTGATTATTATTATTATTATTGCAAATTATTTATTTATTTATTATTATTATTATTATTATTAATAAATAAATAAATAATATCTTTATTGTTAAATATACAATAATAATATTATTATCCTTAAAAAATATATTAATATTATTCTATTTCAATTATAATTAATAATAATAATAATAATAATAATAAATGAAATATACATAAATTGATGACGATGATGGTGATGGTGGTTAACGGCCACTAAGACCAATCTTTGGTTTATTAGACCTAAAGAAAAGAGTTATTTAGTTTGATTTAAGGTTTTATTCCTATGCTAAAAAAGCTTGGAGGGAAGCCTCCCAAGCTCACTATAATTTTGACATCTTAAAAGGCTAGGAAGGTTAGTATTGCAACAAATATTATGATGTAAAAGATGTAATATTAAACTCATAATAATAAATATATAATAATAATATTACAAAAATAACTAATTTAATAAATTATTTATATTATTATTATTATTTTACAATAATAATAATAGTAGTAGTAGTTATGGTATATTATTTAATTATTTAAGAATTTTTTATTTAATTGAATAATTTTTAAATTATGGT